>JASFAT010004761.1:0-244520 GCA_031353405.1 Baronia brevicornis | reverse complement strand
GTCGCGCTGACGCAAAAACTAACCGCATTATTTTCCTTCCGGAGCTTATAAAAAGCTAACGTATTGAAACATTTGTTTTCGTTTCACCCCGATTTTTTAACGCAAACATAAATATACCGTCTCATAAAGGTTCAATAATATTTAAAAGATGTTGCCGAACAATATATAGGATTTTGTATTTGATATATTAAATTTTCATTTATGGTTATTTAGGCAATGAGAATAAAGCGTTATTTATTCAAATAAATAACATTTCGTTTATATATTTAGAACATAGGAAGTCACAATCATATCTTGTCGCGTCAACTTAAAACCACGTCCATCAGCTTAAACATCCAGCTTCTTCCATTTTCTTAACAATATTTTCAAGCCAATAAATGTGTAACTTAGTGGATGTATATGGACAGTCAAAAGTTTTACTTAGCTAAGATCCGCGACAAGCAAAACAATAACAGAAAATTAATAATGTGTGTTTTTCTGTTGGGTTAAGTGGATTTATTTGAAACTTAAACCAAAAAACTTTGGTGTTGTGTATTGGTGTTGTATATGTGGCCGATTTTCGGTAAGTTTTTTGGTTTAAGTTCCAAATAAATCCTCCAAATAAATCCACTTAACCCAACGGAAAAACACACATTATTAATTTTCTGTTATTGTTTTGCTTGTCGCGGATCTTAGCTAAGTAAAACTTTTGACTGTCCATATAGTGATGGATTTCCGCAAAGTAACGCCTGACTCCATTAATAATCTTAGTGGATGTATCTTGTTACAAGTTGAGTATGACCTGTTTTGTAACATTTTGTTTTTATCAATAAACAAATAAGTTCTCTATTAACTAGACTCAAAAACTCTTTCTTTGACAAATCTAGCAAAAACGTGAACTTTTGAAGGCTGTCAAAAGCATTTAAGTTTATTAAGATTGGTGGACTCTACGGAAGACAACCGAAAAAGTGACTTTTTCGGTTGTCTTCCGTAGAGTCTACTATACCTGAAGATGCCTCGTGTTGGGGCGAAACACGTGTCGTGTACAAGATGGAAAAGTGATAGTGTGTGTTTGGCGTTGTGTATAGTGGTTGGTGGGTGGAGAGTTGATGGCCGATTTTCGGTAAGTTTTTGGTTTAAAGTTCCAAATAATCCACTAAACCCAACGGAAAAACACACATTATTAATTTTCTGTTATTGTTTTGCTTGTCGCGGATCTTAGCTAAGTAAAACTTTTGACTGTCCATATAGCATTTAAGTTGTTTACCTGGGTTGCATGGTGACGACAGACGACAGGTTAATTTTTGGAAATAATAATGATGGAAAAAGGAAAAAAACGATTTAGTCGGAGAAGGAAGTCTTGGCTGTGTAATATGAGGGATTCGTCAGAGATTGTGAGTCTTCTCGAAATGCTCCACGTCGGTAAAAATAAAGATAGCTGTATTTGCAGCCAAGCTTCGCTAATAGGAGAGGGAATCTAAGAAGTCGCGAATAAATGTTGATAATTCATAAATAACAGGACGCGTGGTATAGAGATTCCATCGTGTCGGTATCCGCACATAGACCACTGATTGCATATTAAGCGCGTATATTGAACTACTAATGAGAAACTGTGTCTACAATAAATACTTGCATAAAGTTAGCATAAACAAATCTGAGTCATTTATGCAAAATAAAACAATGACTGTTTTTTATATGTTAACCGTACCGCAATTGCCTTGGTTACGTAATTGTCAACGTCGTGCTAAAGTAAAGGACCATTCTTTTCAAGCATAGTCCTTTGTGAATTGTGTGTGAACTCAATTTAATTATCACGGTATTTCATAAAACGCACTTCCATGGCCAGTGAAGCTTATTTTTATTTATCTGGAGACTTATAATACATACATACATATCGTCACGCCTCTCTCCCGTAGGAGTCGGCAGAGACCACAGATCTCCATCTGCTACGATCTCGGCATAATTTCCTTGATTCCTCCACACTCGTTATTCTCCTCATGCAAGCCTACGGGTTAAGGGTACTCTTGACCTGGCCTATCTTAAGAACTTCAGCAATTCGGTATGTTTTCCGTGGTCTTCTCTACCGACCCTTCCATTCAAAGTCGCAACGTAAATTTTTTTTGCCAGTCGTCTTTTATCTATCCTCTCTATATGTCCAAACCATCTAAGCATCCCTTTTTCAGCTTTTTTTATAATATAATACTTATAATGGCATTTTTAATAAATAAACAAGAAATAAATATAAAAGTAAATTACGGTTTGTTCCTCATTAACAATATTGAATTAGGGAAGGAGTACACGTTTAATTTAAAAACAATTATTCATTTTTTAAAAAATAATTTTGAATGTGTAGATCGATTGTATATCGATACATCATCGATACGTTTATATTAAAGACTGTTGTTTCAACCGACTCTGTACACTAATATTATTTATATATTAAATTGTTCAATAAACTTTACGGTCTTGAACCGGCTGAAAATAAAAGCAAAAGTGTTTTTACTGTTATTTCGTTGGAGTGATAACTCAGCCCGCAGTCGGGTACGTTGTCCTTTCTCGTCGAGGTCGTGTCACACATTCGGTATTAATAAATGGAACTTGAAAGGTCTTTTTGCAGTTATGTTAGACTACGAATTATTTCAATCAATAAAGTTAAAAAAAATTAATAGGGAAGCACTTGTTTTATTTGTAACGGGAAAAGGAATTGGGTGTCCGGATTCCAGCATTCATCGTACAAAGCGCTATTATGGCTCTTTTATTATTAAACTCTTACTATTCTCTTTGTTCTCCCTTCTCTTTTATTATTAGTATTATTCTCTTTTAATTATAACAAATTGAAGTTTTTCCTATACTATGCCACTTTTTAAAAAGTCACAAAACTTGTTATTAGAAAAAATTAAACATTACCCACATATATATTTTTAAGGTTCCTGTTATTTCCTTCATTCCGTTTTCATTCCCCTTGGAGTGTTTTATGTATATTAATAATTGTATATCGATAGGTAATCGATGACGTGAATGTACTTGGTAATTCCAAGATTACAATTTGAGAACTTATAGATAAAAAGCGGATGTCGTCAAATTACAGAGCCATGCTAACTTTTCTTTAACTGACTGAAGAGATTTCAATTCCATCAGTGGAGTAGGTATCGGGAAACAGGGATTAATACCATGACCCGGAATTCTTCTACGAATGATGTTTTTATTCCCTCTTCCCATCTCGTCAGATCTTGCTCTAAAACAGGCAACGTATTTGTAGTGCCCTTGCTCTTGCCTATTTGTTTCCTTAAAAAAGTTGCCACTAATTAAACAAGTCAAAATTGATTTCAATGTAATCAAGACGAAATCGATTCCTCGGGTCTATTTATCTCAAATTTATATTATCTACACGAATGGATAACATTATATGGATTCGTAGTATGTACTTCGTGGGGAACGTGACATTATTGGGAAACCTGATAATAACTAATATTATCGAAGCCAATAATAAATCTGCTAATCCTAATAATCATAAGTCTTCTAAGCGTCAATACTCTGAGTTGCGCTTAAAATGTAACTTCGTAGTTATGATTCTACGTTAAAACATTTGGTGTAAACCAATTTTCTTTAATTAAGCATTTTTAATGTTCTTGGTATGACAATGAAAGCTAATTGCATTAGCAAAGTTCTGTGACTCTATTTGGGTCATACCTTTTATTTATTACTTGTATTTTTCAATTTCTACTATTATTTCACAATCTCTCTATATATTATTATATTTATATATCTTGTTAAAATTTTCAATCGTTAATAAAATACTTTTTTATTCATCCAGTTCAAATATAGTACAGTTTTTTTAATCTTGTAGTGGATGACAGTTGATGTTAATACAGATTTTCAATTATTAATTAATAATTTTAGTTTTATATGGGAGAGAAACAAGTTTCTCTTATATATTTAGCAGGATATAAAAGTAGATATTGACTTAAAAAATTATATTATTATACTTTTTTAGTTTTAATATATTATTTTTTTAATAATTAAAAAATATGTCATAAGGTTATAATCCGTATTAAAATTATTATATAATAATTTTCTTTTAAATTTTTTTTTTCAGTACGGCGGTTGCTGGCTCGTGGCGTTACTCCAGATGCGACAAATGAGGACGGTCTCACAGCGTTACATCAATGCTGTATTGACAACAATGAGGCAATGATGCGTCTGCTCCTAGACCATGGTGCCAATGTTAATGCGGAAGACAGTGAGAAGTGGACACCGCTTCACGCTGCAGCTACGTGTGGAAACTTAAACCTAGTCAGGATATTAATACAAAGGGGCGCCAATTTATTGGCTGTCAATGGAGACGGAAATATGCCATACGATATTTGTGAAGAGGAGAGGACGTTAGATGCCATAGAGAGCGAAATGGCTGCTAGAGGAGTAACGCAAAGGCTTATAGACGAGACGCGGGCAGCTACGGAGATGAGGATGCTAATGGATATTGCGGAGCTGGTCAAGGACGGGATGGATTTGGATGAACCAAGGGACAATCAAGGTGCTACATTGGTAAGTTTTTACTAAAATGGGATGGTTAATTCTTCTTCTATACCTTAGTCAAATTCCGTAAAGAAAAACACAGTTTTAAGGTCATTAAAACTCAGACGTACTACAAGTCTTGTATTATTGACTATAACATTACCAATTACTCAGTAAATATTCAATTACAACTATTATTACAGCTGCTATACAATTGTTATAATATTATTTTATTACGATGATTAGAAATAAAATTTTCTTTCATTGAACTTGACAACCTTATATTCAGGTAAAAAAAAAACATTTTCGCTATTTTAGAATATTTTTGCAAATTGTTCACGATCTTTCTCATAACAATAGTGTATGTCTTACCTTCTATTTAAATATTTTTTTTACGATTTGTTAATTTTTAATTATTACTTTAAATGTTTGTTGATTTGCTGATGAAACTATTTATTTTATAATCAGTGTATGTAAAAACAAATTCATCAGTGTACGAAAATAAAAATAGATACACAACTATTTTTAACAAAGTAAAGATAATTGTGAGATAAAATTAAAAAAGACGACTATTTTATATAAAATTAAAAACAGACACAAAAAAGAATTAAAGTTGTTTGACAGAAAAAGGTTATCAATATATGCAGGTCGTCGGTTGCTAGGCAACGCTTTGTTATTAAACATTCTTTTCGGAATTTGACTGGGGCATAGTGGGTTTCCTACACGGCGACTATGAGAGATGTTATAAAAACCTATAATCAATCTGCGATCCTCAGTAGATGAGTGCGGTAAGCTCATGTCCATTTCTCGAGAAATCGGGATCAGCTGTGGGACCAATATGAGCTGTGAATAAAAATATCACATAGCAAATATTCAATGTCATAAAATACTTGGTGAATTTCAAACAAAATGTTTTTTTAAAATTGATTTTCTGTTTCCCGGCGTCGAATAAGTATAACCTATTTCTTCCTGTAGATGTCATACCAAGCGGAGAATAAAACCAATCTGCAATCCCCAAAGCCGCTAGCCAAGCGTAGGGATTGTGGTATCACATCATTTTGAGGAAGGCCAATAGTCAATGTACAGCAGTGAACTGTTAGGACTTTATTGATGATCGTGTCTTTAAGATAATCCATTCAAAATCCTCTCATTGTGTCAAAAAATTGTTTTGTTGGATAAGAGAGAATTCGCAAGAGAGTGCATTCTGTTTGTTTTTGCATTTAAATGTATAACCTACACAGTTGATACCCAGAACAACATCAGAATATACAACTATATATAAAAGTTAATTCTGTTTTTAATATTTCAGTTACATATAGCCTCAGCGAATGGATACATAAAAGTGGTGGAGTTTCTCCTGGAGCACAGAGCTTCCACGGATGTTGTGGACCACGATATGTGGCAGCCAGTCCACGCGGCGGCGTGTTGGGGACATGTGCGTAAAATTCTTTCTTTCTTTATATTCTTTATTATACACCAAAAAAAAGTTAAACAGTTATTGATTGTAATATTTATATATTCAAATAATATTATTAATAATTTTAAAACTTAAGTAATCTTATAGTTTACTTAAAATTAACATTTGTGCTCAGATATCAATGGATCACTCAAATTCAGTTTAGTTAAGTACTGTTTTATATGATTGATTTTCTAATTCAAATAATCCAGCTAAGCTTTAGTAAGTTATTTTTTTTAACATATTCCTTTACTTTTTTTATCCCTCTATAGAGGGATAAGAGGGCAAGGGTGCAAGCGCGTCGCCTGATGGAAATCAATCAATGCTGCCAATAAACATACTCGACAACATAGGTATTACGGAAGCGTTGACGGCCTTTAACATATGTGGGTTTCAACCTAGGTGATGCGTGGAAAGAAGAACATAAGTTAATTACATTAGGATATATATTGACTATCTTTTTTTGGAATTAATTTGCTAGTATTGTTTGTTTTTGATGTTTGTGTTAATGATGATATAGGCCAGTGGTACTCAACCTTTTTTATAGGGCCAAAAATACGTCCTAGTTGTAGGGTCGCGGGCAGCAAAAAATAATAATAAAAGATTAGGTAAAGCCTTCTTAGGTTTTGACACAGTTGTGTCATGTAAATAACTTCAAAACAAATTACGACCAGCAAACAAAGCGAGTGCATGGAAGAATAAAAGCCAAGGAATGTCATTTCTTATGTCGAAATAAAGTATTTTGATCTGAAATCGATCATGCATCATTTGTTGCAGTTAGAAGTATTAGAGTTGCTGGTGCAGTACGGTGCTGATTTGAACGTGAGAAACAAACACGATGAAACACCGGCCGGTGAGTTTTTTTTTATAGCAGAGCAAATGGACATGCGGGTTATCTGGTGGTAAGTGTTCACAGCCGTTCATGGATCTACCCGTTTCCCTGAAATAGGGTGCGGCCACACTCCTCAATTTTGGGTTCAATGTCCAGCAATGAACTGTTACGGCTGTATTGGTGATGAACCTATAACTTAGACGAATCTATTATTCAAGTTGCACCGACACTTGGTTAAAAACGGGGTTCGGTAAAAACTGCCGAAATTCTATGATACATAACGTAAAAGGTATCACTACTATACTTGTTCAACTGAGTTTAAAAATGTTTGCGTTGTGATGGTTAAATTGGTATATATAGTTATTATTTTTTAATAGAACTGATACTTTAATATTCATGTATTTAAATTTCGCTCCAAAGAACCGATACTGCTCATGTTTATCAAGAAGTGACAAAATGCACTTCCACCACCTGCCGTCACGATATATTGTATATATTTCTTAGCCTCATATCCATTTTACAGTATTTTGATATCGTAGTATATCATTTCAGCGTTATGTGCGCGTATTTGATGTTTAGATATATGCGAGGAGGGCGAGATGCGGGGGCGCATCACGCGACTGGCCGCTGAGCAGGAGGAGACAAGGCGGAGGGCCGCTCACTCCGCCGGCGAGAGGCTACGCACCGCACGACGTTCTTCCTCCACTGCTAGCACCAGCAGGTACCATCATAAACTACTTCTTCTTCATACGCAGCTATGTCGGATATGCATCTCATTATGGAATCTGTTGATCTGGAATTCAGACGACGCATCGAAATAAATAATATTTATTCCGAGTCTGGTAACCCCGCCAATCCGCATGGGAAGCGTGGTGGGTAAACGTCTGTTCCTCCAAAAATGGAGAGGCCCGTGCTCAGCAGTGGGACATATATGAGCTGTGACGCCACCCTAATTGGTGCGATCTGCGCAGGACGACTAGCAGAAACTGGATGCGTGAAGATGAAGATCGGACCAGGTGGCATTTCTTGGGGGAGGCCTACGCCCAGCAGTGTACTGTTGCAGGCCGTTGATGATGACGATGAAATAAATAAAAAATACTCATTTAAAGATCGGACCAGGTGGCGTTTCTTGGGGGAGGCCTACGCCCAACAGTGCACTGTTGCAGGCCGTTGATGATGATGCTGATGAAATAAATAAAAAATACTCATTTAAACTCTTGTGGCAGGGTTCGTTCAGTGCGGCGTACGTCGCTTCGTGAGAAGCAAATGGCGGCCAAGGCGGACGCGAGGGGGGAAGCGAGGTTACGGGAGACATTCGACTGCGCTGTGGAGGATGAACTCCAGGTTTGTTTACGTATTATTGTTTTTTGACATATAAGTACAGAAGAACACACATAGAAATTAATTCCGCATTGAAATAATAATAATTATGTTTTTTTCAGACACATTTTTTGGTCGATACATTTTATTTTTTTGTATATACCTTAAAAATCATGTTAGTAAATCATACATTTTATTGAAATAAAAGTCGATTTACCTGTTTTATAAGGCGCGAGTTAAATCTGGTCAATTAACAACGGTTTTCATTATAGAGTTCGAGCTATCCCCTACTCTGTGAAGCAACGAGGCTGTTTGTTTTCACAAAATGGCCAAAAAGCCATCGGTGTGGGCTGAAATTAAAAGTTACCTTTATCCTTGCATTAAAAAAGTAGTAAAAGGATTAGTACTAATAGAACAGATTCTTTTTTATTAAGGATAGCGATCCAGGGTTTCGTTAAAAAAATGATTACCACCATACATAATTACAGATACAAATGTTAATAGTTTATATAAATCATACACTAATAACTACACTATTGACGACCAATTGGCTCAGTGGCGGGCCCCTCCGCCTACGGAGTCAATGGTCGCGGGTTCGATTCCCGCATCGGAATAAATATATATATGAATTTATAAATATTAATTCCGAGTCTGGTAACCCCCCCAATCCGCATTTCCGTTTCTGCCGTTTCCTTTCTACTCTATCCTTTCCCTTCCTCACCGCCAATCCACGGTTTGCCCTGCCAAAGGATACGTGGCTAAGGGCGAGCTTAGTCGCAAGCGTGCCGACCGTCCCGGGATCAGGCTCCCCCGGGTACTATGGTACCTTACCTCACTATGCAGGGCTCTGCTGACCTCCATCCTCCCTTACGGCTCGTGGGATTCACTATATATATATATATATATATATATATATATATATAAGCGTGATAGGTCCGTTCCTCCAGTATATATATATATATATATATATATATATATATATATATATATATATATATATATATATACTGGAGGAACGGACCTATCACGCTTGTCCAATGCGTTTCGGCAGGGTTACCAGACTCGGAATAAATATTTGTAATCTATACATACATTTATTCCGATGCGGGGTTCGAATCCGCAACCACTGACTCCGCAGGCGGAGGGCCCCGCCACTGAGCCAATTGGTCGTTAATTATATTTATTAATGCAAAAATAATATTTCGTTATTATCTGTACTTTATGGAAGGAAATCGGCGTGTATTTAATTAGTCCACAGAACTTGTCCTTGAAGATTATATCTTCAAGTGTTAGTTGCATATGTTTTACACAACGATTTTGATGAGGATCCGCTATTACGCTTTTACTGCGGGTTCATTTATCATTATTAGAACTATGAAGATTGGTAAATAGTGTTTGATATGAAGCATTTATCCTTTTATGATAACGTATAACAGGTTATGTTAGGTTATTTAGCTAAAAAATATTTCGAAGACATGAGAAGAAATGATAAAATGATACGTATTATGTAATAACAATTTTTAAACTTTTTGGTGTTTTGTATCGAATTAAGGTTATATGGATAAGATTTAATAGTGGTAGAGCCACGCTACAGACGAATACTTTGTCAAGAATGGCATAATATTTGTCTGTAGCATGAATGGGCCGGGGAAGTACCACCGTTTCCAACAGGTGACACGCCTGCTCGTTTGCCTTTCTATACCTTAAAAAATAGATATATGGAGTTTTAAGTTCCACATCTTGATGTGGAACGTAAAACTCCGTCATTGAAGGTTAGTTTGGTTGTAAGTATATGAAGCCGTTATGAAGGTTAAACATAACAAACAAAGAAACTCTTTAATGTTAAATATCATCTTTATCCACTAACGTCCTCATTAGTGCTGTGGAATATCGTACGATACGTTTCGTTGATGCAAAATAAATATATTGACAAATATCGAACAGATAGCTTGCAACGAATACTTTACGCATCACTCTTCTTTGCATGCTTTTTTTTATGAGAGGAAGGCAAACGACGAGGCGTGTCATCCGATGGAAAGCAATCAACGTCATCCATAGACATAGGCCTTTAAAAAATGTGTAGGCTTGTTTTTTGAAGGTGCCAATGTCGTATCGGTTCGGAAACATCGCTGGAGGTAGCTGGCTCCACAGGGCGCACACGTGAAAAACGCACTGCACTGGATCGCCACTCATCCAGATAGCTTGCTTGTTTGCCATAAAAAAGAGCGATTTAATCGCAGTTATCTGCTACGAACTCTGCAAATAAGGAACTATCTGCGGTATATTAAACATAAATACGACATAGGGGCGTTGAAGAAAGGAAGGTGTGTGTTTACGTTGCCTCTGGTGTTTAGGATTTCTATGGGCAGCATTGATCAGTTACCAGGTTACAAGGTGACCCGCATGTACGTTTCACTGCTCTACTTTAAAATAAATGTGGAATAATTTACCACCTGCTGTGTTCTTACGAGAATATAACATGGGGATATTCATGAAAAGAGCGTATGTGTTCATTAAAGACCGGCAAAACGTCTGCGAGTCCTCCGGCGGTGCGGATGTTTATGGACGGCAGTGACCGCTTGCCACCATATGAAACGCATGCTCGTTTGTTTGCTCTGCCATATAAAAAAAAATAAAATACTTAATCAGATCTACTGATGACGGTCCCGTGCATCAGTGTACCAGAATGACGGCTTGCAGAGAAAAGTGGTTTAGCACCGTGAGGCAAAATACATGTATACATAAATATGTATACGAAATGTATAAAAAGAAGATTACAAAGGAATATATATATATATATATATATATATATATATATATATATATATATATATATATATATATATATATATATATATATATTCACGCCTATACCCCGCAGGGGTTGGCAGACCTCCATCCGCTGCCATTCATCGCAATGAAACGGCTCGTCATTGGTCGCTTTTCGTCCTCATGAGAATCAGGACGTGACGGGTGGCGAACCACGTCCCCGTCATTTTCGACAAATTAGGTATATTAAAATCGTCTTTAGTGAACCCCACGAGCCGCAAGGGAGGATGGAGGTCAGCCCCAGCAGAGCCCTGTATGCTGAGGTAAGGCACCATAGTCCCCGGGGGAGCCCGACCCCGGGACGATCGGCAGGCTTACGACTAGGCTCGCCCCTAGCCACGCATCCATTGGCACGGCAGACCGTGGATTGGCGGAGAAGAAGGGAAAGGATAGAGAAGAAAGGAAGAGGCAGGAAAGGAAATGCGGATTGGGGGTTACAAAGGAATATATATATATATATATATATATATATATATATATATATATATATATATATATATATATATATATATATATATATATATATATACATATATATATCTTTGTCAATAATGGAAATGTATTACAGTTTACTCGTTCGAATTTCGAAACGGCCGTGTTGATTTAGTATCTGCAAACAAATCCCGTATTACGAAAGTTAACGAATTGATACGCGGATGAGTTTTTAGGTTATTTTGCAGATTTAATATACCGTACGTGGTTATGTAACTTGGTATGAATTCGTGTATCGTTTACAACACGCTTCCTTTATTCTTAAGTGTATTGGAACGTAAGATGTTATTGTGGAATTGAGTTTATATGTATATGTAGTGGTATAATTTGGAGGAAAACCTTCGTAATTGTATTTATGTGAATGTGGAATTATCTCGGAAAAGCCGGCCTATTATAACACTATCGGCCAAATACGCCAAAAATATTGAAAACATTTAATAAAAATTTAACGATATTTGCGACGTAGTCCTACGCACCTACCTTAAGAAGTTAGTTGGAATATAATAGCTGGTAGCTTAGACATTAGTAACGATGTTTGTCATACTTAAAATTTTTGTTTGGTTGCAGTAACAGTGAATTTGACTATATATTATATATAATTTATAGTATATAGTATTTTTGTAAAAAAAAATGTTGAGAGATTAATATAAGAAAGTGCTTTAATAGAGGATATAGGCCCATGTTTCGATTTGGATTAATTGTATCATATAAATGTACCTACTCAAATTTTACAAATCAAAGTAACCAAATCTGAATAGACATTAGTAGGACATTTATATTTATTCCGATGCGGGACTCATATCTGTGACCTTTGTCTTCGAAACTCGTCATAACTATTAGGTTGTTAGTATATAGTTCAAATACTCCTTGAGAATACTACTTTGTCCGTAATTACATGGAATGAATGAAAGACAAATATGTTTAGACCAAAATTTCAGCATTTCTCAGGATAGTACCGTAATTAAATTTCGAAGAATATTTGTCACTTAAAATTAGTGTTTTTAAATTCAAAAATTACTGAAAAAAAATGTAAATCGTATGAATACATAGACATGCATGCGATCTTGTGAATTTATTCTTCTACAGGGGCGGAACGATAAATAAATATGCATAGAAATTAAAAATCAAAGATTCGTTTCCTAGTGCAAATGGTTTTCAAAACGGCTTGTTAAAAGAAGTGACCTTAATTTAACAGATTATAAAAACTTTTCTTAAAAATTGTTTACTTTCAGAGAATAACATTTAGAATTTTTAATGATTAAACTAAACTGTAAAACCTAATGTTAAAAAATAAACAATGACAACAATAAACACTACATAATCCAAAAAATTACATTGAAGTTATAAAGCTAATAACAAAGGCTGTTTCCGTCTTACAGTGTATACAAATAATTTTTTGCGAAAAAACATTTTAGTTACCTTTCAACAACTTAGCACAGTAACGCCTGAAACGAAAACGTGACTATTATAATCAGTACGTTTTTAAATAAGTCATTACGAACCTTATAATATTATTCTTATTAAACTTATAATATTGTTATTAAGACATAATTGTGTAAATAAAGGAAAATAATAATGTTAGTAATTTCTTTATTTGCAATAAATTGGGCAATTTACAAGATTTTCAAATTAAATAAATTAGATGCATATGGACACAGAGAAATTCATGGATGTAAAGAAGGTAGTCGGGCACAACCATTAAAATAATTGGCAGAAAGTATGTTGTTTAGAGCAGCACACCTCTGCGGTTAATTGTAGTTGCTTCACTCAGTGAACGGTGTACTTTTTCCATGGTACTATCCTAGATAGTGTGTATTGCATGCATTGATTTAAAAGAAAAATGTATCTGCAACACACAGATATGTATAGGTTTTTTAAGATTGTAATATCGTATCGAATTACAAATAGTATAATAATGAATTGAATATATATCTGTAGTAGTATTGCAAATACTGCCGTTAGCTTTACCGATTTTATTTTATCATAAAATTGCCCAGGATTGCCCAGGATGCCCAGGATTAGCGTTATGTAGCGAAATTCGAAATATATGTATTACAAAAGTAATTCATGTGTTAAATAAACATATATATATATATATATATATATATATATATATATATATATATATATATATATATATATATATATATATATATATATATATATATATATATATATATATATTTTAACCTAGTGATTTAGGTACTTGTGCATTACTTTACATGCTTTATCAGAAATAGTCAACATCTATAACCTATTTACATAAAAAAATTCTATCAGGTTTTGACTGCATGACTACATTAAAGGCATTAATGGCAGGAAGTACTGCATTCTTGGAAAAAAACAATCGGAGTACGTGAAGTAATTCTGTGTAAAATCAAAACTATACATGTGCTACATGACGTTCTACCATACTTACTCAGATGTAAGAGATAACGGAGCTATGTTCCATAGTAATTTTTAAAAACGCGGCCTCACAATTGTGTTTAGTGTGCGCCGTTAATTATCTAAGTCCGGCTAATTACTATTGGTCTCGCGTTGAAAGCAGAGAAAGTGCGGCGGCATACGTAAAAACTGCCACGGGTATGATAGGTCTAACACGGCGGCCGTATGTGTATCAGTTATTATAAACATTCCACAATACCCGAGGTATACGTTAATAAGCAACAGCCTACTATATCAGGGGTTCTCAAAGTATACGTCGTGAGGTCCTGGTGCGCCGAAGAGAGTAAAGAAAGGCATAGTAGAGCGTAATAGCTATTTCGACGGCTTGCTATTTTTAATGCGGCGTGATTATTTTAGACGATTTAAGAAGTGCATCATTTATCAAGGTCATCATTTGCACAAACAAAATAACGTATTCACTCAACAAGCCACAGTACCTAGTAACGCACTGATACCTACCATATTGTTTTAATTTCCGATATTTCTTAAAAAATTAATATACAAGCAGTATGCCAATATAAATATTTTTTTTAATAGGATAGGATGGAAAACGAGTAGGTGTGTCATCAGGATGGAAAGTAATCAACGCCGCCCATAGACATGCGCAGCGCCATAGGCAGTGCGGAAGCGTTGCTGACCTTTAAGAAAAGTGATATTATAGGAGTGGGGTGGAGGGTGTTGGGCCTCCGGAACTCAGGCCGCTCACTGTACGAAGCACGGTAGCTAAGGTACCACTCAGACGCCGTTTTTCTGCGGGAGTGTGGTACTTCGCCGGACCGGCCCATTCATGCTACAGACAAATAATATGCCGTTTTTGACAAAGTATTCGTTTGCAACGTGGTTCTACCACTACAAAACTTCATAAACCTAGTGTATCAATTGTCAGAGAAATTTCTAAACCTGTAGTAAGTGCGCTGCGACTGAAAAAGTTTGGGAACCTATTGCCTATATAGTGTCAAAGGTTCTGGTTACTTTTGGTCGAAATTTATATTACCTAAATATCCTATTCAGTTGACACTGCTGAGGCTTCCTTGAAGACGGCGTCGTAGTCGAATCGGCTAGAATAATTTCGTATGGTCTCTTTTTGCTTGTAAGGCATTCAATAGTCATTTTCAATCTCTTTCTCTCTTTTTAATCTCTCTCATACTAAATTTATTTAGGTGGGTCATGAGAAGCCACTATATATGGACTTCTTTAAGAAGGAAGTATGGGAAGGAAATAAATGGTCCTCATTGTCCTTCGAACTAATCACAGTAGCGAAGCCACTGTGCCTTAGAGATTTTTTGCGAGTGTGGTAAATAAAAGACGAGGTGTCTTTAGCCAAATAAAGATTTTTAGTGTCTTTTTTTTAAAATAATCTACAATACAGAAAAATACATCAAACATGCATTGTAACCATGCATATAAAAGTACTGACGCTAAAAGGGACACTGACGGCAATCCAAAAAGATAAATTCCATAGTTCAGTTCGAAACACAAAACAAATAAGAAAATGTAATAATGCTGCGTTTTTATGAACTTATATGCAACTAATGTTCTAAGATAAGTTCCAGACATCCATTCAATGATGGTATAATGAAATTTTTACATCGTCAAAACATCGTGAACTAAAATCCGATCAAGGTCCTTTACAAATGGAGCAAAACCTTGATAACTCTTTTTGATGTAAAATTATACACCAAAACGTCGTCTCGATTCAGGCTACGCTCCCATCCACTCGACTATAACGGGTCACTTACACGTGGCCGTGAGCATACGGTAGAGACCGAGCCGTCGTCAATGTTTCACATCTACACGTCCTTCTCTTTTTTTTGTACTCCGTTTCATAGTTCTTTTCGTAGTAGGTATAATATTTATTTTTTGCTTAAAAAGTACATTTTTTTTCGAAATAATTGTCTTGCAATTGATATATTAATAACTTATATTCATATTATTTTTAAAATATGTTATAATTACTCATTGGGTAAGATACATATCGTTCCGGTGGGCGCGCTGATTGACGTTTTGCAGTTTTCCCGCGATTTCCCTCGGTGCGGCGCGAACGGCGTTTCTGTCACGCGTTCGGAGTTACGCTGCCAGTCCGCGGACTAAATTCGACGCGCGTATTTCGTACGATGCCAAACCTTGATATAATGCATTTTGATATTAAAATTATACAGTAAAGCCGTATTAAAATATGTTTATTGACTTTGCCATTGTGAATATTTTGTGCTAGTGATGTTTATATCGAGCGAATAACTTTTTAAGGATGGCTCTGGATATTATGTTTTTAACCAATGACAATTTGCACCGAATGCGAAAGGAACCCTCGGTGCTTGGGCTCCGATATAGGGTAGGTACATTGTAATGTTATTTCAAAATATCCTTATATTTAATATTTTCATTTAAAATAAAGTTCAAGATTTACTTTTTATGATTTCTTAAATACACTTGTTTAAAATTTCTGTAAACAATTACAAATGTTTCGAATTCGCCATAAAAATACTACAATATTTTCAGCCTTAATTTTCATTAAATTAATATGATGTCCAAAATGATGATGAAAAATAAATATATGTACTTTAATTATCACGAAATATATTATGATGATCTAATTGGGTCAGTGGCGAAGTTACCGCCTTTGGGGTTAATGGTCGCGGGTTTGATTCCTGCATCAGGATAAATATATAAGCTTACTGGTCTTTATTCTGAGTCTTAGTGCCCCTCCAATCCGCCTTAAAAAAGTGTGATAGGTTAATGTCCATTTCCGAAGAATAAGGTGATCCTATTCCTTCCCGTAGATATCGTACGAGACGGAGACTAGAAACCAATCTGCAATCCCTAAACCGCCCGCTAAACGCGGGGATTACCGGTACACTCCTCAATTATGAGGAAAGCGAAGGTCCAAGTAGTTTAATGTTGTGGCAGTATTAATGATGAGAAGATTTTCTATGGCCGTTTTCGTTACACTTTGAAAAAAACAACGCTAAGTAACATGCATCGCGGTACGCAAGTAATATGCGAATATTAAATGAATATTTGCATGAGATGTTTTACGTTAGATAAGTGAAATATGTGAAAGGTATAATTTTTTAAGTGAAAGAATAATGTTTACTTTTACGGTTATCTTTCTTTATTTCTTAAACAATTCCCTGAATATTCTTTTAATACGTGTAATATAAGAAAAAAAATAATAACACGGAAAAGATTAGGTTTAACGACACATACAGTATTTCTTCTCGATAAATAAACATTTTTGGTTGGTAGATAGTAATTTGATAAAAATATATGTATATTATTTTGTATCAATGGCAAAGCTATCGCTTGCGGAGTCCATGGTCGCGGTTTCGTTTTCGCGCAACGGACTAAATAATATATTTTTTATATATTATTTAGTTCGTTAATTGTTATGTTATAATATGAGTTTATTCTGAGCCTGGGTCTTTGTTTTTGTAATATCTGTGTTTATAATGGTACTCACGATACAGAAATGTGGTAGTTTTTCATTGAAAATGTTTTATATAGCTACTATGAGTAGTTTTTGTTTGGTTTGCAGTATTATGATTTGTTTATAAAGACTCTTTACTAGTTAAATCTTTTATCTTTTAAAATCAAGCATTTTACACCTGTAATGTCATAAAAAGATTTCTAGATAACTATCGACAAGTACCTTCAACGTTGATGATGATGAGAATGATTAAAAAATATATAATTTTATTTAAAAAATCATATCATTATTGCTCTATAGCGACATCCACGAAAAAATTACCTGGTACTATTGCTGATTACAAATCCTTCTGTTAACCATGGCAATTATTACAACACTTTCTATTTGTGAGGGAGGTCAGTATCTTGCAAGAAACTATACATAGTTACATTGATTGTTAAAACAATAGGATGATACTTACAGGGTATTTTTGTTACTTACAGGGTCTTTCAAATGGCGTGGAAAATGACCAGAACACGGCTAATCAGCTACAATCAACGGATTTAAGCCATACCCGGCTGTCGATCAGCTCGACAACATCAAACCAAAGTTACGACTCGGCGAACGTCGACTACGCAGTACCCAAACACGCGTACAATCATCGCGTGCACAGAGCAAACGAAGAACTAAACGACAAGTCACACATTCCAAAGATATCGAACCCATTATTCGGCGTAAACGCCGCCTCACACTACGCACCGACTCCAATACAGGACGCAAACGAAAAACACTACGACAGACCTAGTCTACCGAATGGAATACGAAAGGCACCCGAAGGGCAAGATAATGAAGCCTTCAAAACTGAAGACGCGATAGACGGTAGGAAAGAGGTGATAGTGAGTCCAAACCAGATAGCGATCACTGATGGGGGCACGGCGACGTACACCACAGACAATAATGGTAAAATCAATGTTCATGTCACCGTCATGATTAATGCAGGTAATTATATGCATCCTTACGAACATCTCCATTTCAATGTAAAGCACATTTCATATGTCGCGGGAGTTCATCGTAATAAGGAATATGATATTACAATTATAGTTAAATTATGATTTCGGAGATTATTCGTAGAAATAGGAAATTAGGCTTATATTTTTTTTTTGTTGAGTTATCTAATAAAACAGCCCGCTTATTAATGGGTTATTTACTACTAATTATTTATGAAACATAGATTTAGATAAAATAAATACAAATTTAAAATTTAGAATGACATTGGTATTGTATTATTGTGTATTCTTTCTCAAAGAAAGAACCCACTTTCTTGCTTGTATCAACAAGCAATTATTGATAATAACGAATTCGACATGGATTGCTAAATAAAAATACTTATATAATAGTAAATTAGCAATGTCATGCTTTATAAATTCTTCCATGAGTAATCTCTAACATCCTAATTTTACGAAGATGTAAAAGTATTCCGATTTTCCATGTATCCCGCAATATATATTTTATTATACATACGTTTGTAGTACGTTTGTTTTTAACAATTTATCTATTCAGTTTATCTAACAGTTTTGCACAGTGATGGTTTAAAATTTAAAATAGAAGTTTGGAAGTGGGGATTGTGAGCCGGTTGAAGGAATTGAAACACTCACAAGGATGCATATTGAGGCAAGAGGTCGCTACCTATAGTTGCATGTGTATTATTGATTTCAACTTATGTTGTGACCACGTTTTGAAGCCTCAATTAGTTGTTCAGTGTAGTTCGTAGTTGATTGTTGTGCACTAATTCTTATTTGTCTCGCCATCTTTTTTGTTTGGCTTTATTTAGATATTTCCATTTGGCCTGTTTTTCTTAACTTACATCTATTTTAAACGGATTGCTTACATTCTTAATTACTTTTTTTATGTTTATGCTTTAAATGTATTACTTTTTTAATTTACTGATTCTATTTTTACCAATTTGTATGTTTAATCGCCGTTATTATAATCATTATCAGCCCATCGTCCAGACAGATTCGCTACTATTCTTCGCCGGCATTTGACAGTTTATGACTAGATTTGATTTTAGCATGATTATAGCACTATCCTTTTTTATTACAAATAAATGCTGCTACCCATTCTGCTCCTATGAGCCATATAGCGAATTCCAGCCATTTTATATCATTATTGCTCTATAGCGACACCCACCAAAAATGGCATGGTACTATTCTATGCGCGGTTACAAATCCGTCTGCTAATCATGGGGATTATGACAAAACTTCTCATTTTCAAGGGAGGTCAGGATCTCGTAGGAGACTAGATAGTTATATTGATTGATTGTTACAATAATAGGATGATCCAATTAGAATTCATATTCATTTGCTTGATTTTTAATTTTCTTTTCATACTATCTTTTGTATAAGTCATTTTGTAAACTCACTTTTTAACACTATTTTTTAATAACCTAATATTGCCTTCTTTTCTATTATATTTGAAGCTCAGACCTTTATAGTTTTATTACAAATCAAATACGTGAATAAATTTGACACAAAGTGTCATTAACGAAACAATTAGCGAAAGGCTCCGACGGGCGTATATACGCCTTCGAAGAATGACCATTTATTTATGTACGAAGAGCATACACATATACGATATATACGCTCTGGAACCACATTACCATATATACTTTTATTTCATACTTTACATGCGATACTATTATTAATCGAAACTTTTATCATAAAATAAAATATGTCGTCTACAGTAAACGAGGAAAAGGACATGAGTCAAAGTACACACAATGTGATGTTGGGTTCTGTGTGGTTCCATGCTTTTAAATTTATTATACCAAAGTTGATTATTAATATTATGTTCGGCTTTAAATACTTTAGTAATTTCTTTTTTTTAAAAAAATATTATATGAACATTATAATAAAAAATAAATGATGATTATAAATTCTTATATTTTAAAAATTATGATGATATTACTGAATATAATAAATATCATTGTAAAATTCAGAGAACAAGAAAAGACATATAATTAGTTTTTAGCCTTCCATACTTCAGTGTCAATTAACTAAGTAATGCGTTCCGTTCACAGCAATCCCATTTTGACGCGAATGCTCCGTAGCGAAAAGGATAATAAGTGACAACGGCGTTATTTGTATTCATGAAGCTTATGTCGTAGAAGTAAAACATGTGTTTTGTTTGACTTTTACGGTGTTGACGATTCGTTCATCACATCAATTGGATGTTCCAGGGACACTCGCCGACTTAAAGAAGCAGCGAGCTCAAATAAGAACGAACGGTAGCCCAGTGGAGAGCAGCCTAAGTTCCACAAACAACCACAGCCTGAACTCTCTTTCAGAAGGCGTGGCCAAGCAAGAAGTGTCAACGCAGATCACGCATTCGTTGCAGTCACCAAATACAACCGTGCCGCGGTTCTCTGGGCACACTAGTGAAGTTGTGGGCGATACGAAGTCACGACGGTGCTGTATAATAATGTAGATTGGTACATCTTACTTTAGTGGTCCTTTGACACCTATTGATTTTAAAGGCTGAAAAATTTTACGCACTTAATTCTCACAGTTGTCCTACTAACCTGTTGTTATTGGGATTGATTAGAGATAACGCATTAAAAAACGCATATCTATCTCGTTCGTTAACGGAAAAAAATACATTACAGAATTTGTTAACCGCTAAAGTGCTTCATACTAAACTCAAGAAATTCCTCTTTTTATCAAAAGTAATTCCATCAATTATTTTTAATTATTAAAAATTGACAGAAATTATAGAAATCGAGACATAGATTGTTGGCAACCGCGGTTGCCAAAAATAAAAATTGGGTCAAAATGTTGGCAACAATGATAGCCAAAAAGCGTGTGAGTGGCTAAGTTTTATGGACAGTATGAGTTACGGTGACATATGAAAAAGAAACTAAAATTTTTCAGTATTTATTTTAATAGCAGTTTATATAATGTGTTTAGCGATGTGGTAATGTGGGATTGTGAGCGTAAGTCTGATCGTCATTCCAAAAAGTATGTTATTAAAACATCGTTGCTTGATAATAATGTTGTCTTAGCCAAACCTAGTGATATTCGATAATTTTTTGAGTATTGCCATTCTTGCTCGAGAAAGGCTTGCCAACATTGAAAATCCGTGTGATAGAGATTTAAGAACTCGACAATTATATTGTATAAAGGGTAAGGAAATTATTACAATTGCTATTATTTTATACAGTATTTATCAATTATAATGTAGCATGCTAAGCGTCGTATTTTGAATAGTTCATAGCGCCTTACAATTAATATAAATTTACATTCCATAATTTTATAGCGAATAACATACGCGATAGGGTTTTCTTCGTTAAGCATTGTTCCTACTTCAAAACTAATGATATTATATAATAGGTGTATTGTGGCAAAATTATTTCTTAAAATAATTATTATTAAAAATAAAATACAGCAACGTTTCATTGTAACTTTTTCTTAAACTAGAAATACTATATATTTGTTTCTTTTTTGCAAATGACACAAAGTACATAGCCGATAAAAGTTATATATATGTATGTATATATTATTATATTTAATTTAGGGCAGCTTAGTTAAAAAGTTCCTATATTATATGATCGCTGCAGCCAATCTTCTATTCTTTTAATTATTTTAATGCTTCGTTGTATGTTATTTATTTAAAAATACTGCACTTACATATTATAGTAGATTTCAATATCAAAACTTAATAATTTTTCATTAAAAAATTATAAAGTACAGCACAAAATAATATTTGATTTATTGATTATTAATAATGATAGATTTTGAAGTTATGCCAACCCTATTTTAATAGTAGTACTTAATTTATAAATATGTAATCAAATTCTGTACACATTTGATAGATACTTACAAAGATTCCGCCTTGCTTTTTTGTCAATAAAAATAATTTTATTTGCAATTTTAAAAAATATCTTGTTTTAGGGTCCAATTTTTTAATATTTCACTTTATGATGCGTAACACTTTACTTTATAATACGTAGTAAGAACCCTCTTCGGAAACTGTTTTATCCACTTTCAAAATATATTTTCTACACTTAACGTCACTAGATAAACAGATAATTGAATGAAGTGATATGTGATAAAGGGTTCTTAGGTTTATTTTTTCGTTTTTTTGTATCGAATAAAGCCTCTATACATAAACGAACAATATGCAACATACTTTTTATAAAATTTAACCTTAGTTTTGAAAATAGTAAGTGTATGAAGGCGTCGTGTACAATTTTTTTTTTTTTTATAAAATACTAACATGTTACAAATCATCTTTATCATGAAATTTACAATCATTTGAGTTAAATAAAAATCTAAACTCTGCTATACAATTTTACAACTGTCTTTGAAGATGTCTTCAGATGATGAATGCATAGAAATAGATGCCCTGAGACATTGTGTGGCGTTTTTGACAAGTTAAAAAATAATTAGTCTAAATAAAAATAAAAGTTGATAAACTACCTTATCGTCCGATTTCTCTTCAATAATATGTCTTATTCAAATTCTATATTTTTGACATAATAAATTACATATAATTTGTCAACTTCAGACCTTCAACAATCAAGCTTTTACCACCATTTCGCAATTAGTTTCCGCTGGACGGAAAACCGGCGAAAAAAAACCCCGCCTTAAGCAGAAATATATTTTGAGACAGATATCACAATACAATTCACGATACAGTTCAACATACTGAGAGTGTCGGATAGCGGTCCATGATCAACTGATCATCGCCGTGCAGTTACATAATACTTGCGCTCGAGACAAAGATAGCAATATATGACTATACTGTGTACTCACAGCACAGAAATATTTTATTTGCTATCCTTGTCCACGGGAACATTTTATAAATAAATATGATCAGAAGTTTATACTTTTATTTCAAAATTATTTTCTTCAGTATAAAAGACGCTGTAGTAAGTTCGTTTGAAGAACTATAAATATCAAAACTTATTTCAAAACTCATACTACTGTTATCGGTTCATACTATTGTAACGTGTCAGCCATACTGCTTCGGCGACATACGGGATCTTTAGGGGGATTTTTCTTCGATATAATTGAAATTCTTCCAAGTCAAATTAATTTATTTTTCTCTTTATTGTACATTTATATTTTTCTTTTCATTGTACCTTATTCACACTTTTCACTTTACATTTTATATCTCAATATATTTAATTTCAATGTCTTATGCCGGACAGGTGACATGTCTATCGAAAGACGTTAGTCGAACTAATACTTTTGTTTTAATAGAAAACAATTTATTTCTTTTTTATTTCAAATTTTAAATAACGAATTTAAATAATATAGTAATATAAATAATATAAAAAGTTTAATTTCATTAGTAATACATTTATCAATGTATCACTACACTACTTATGTTATCGTTAGCATATACGGTTATACTATTACAAATTTATGAAAGCTTTTTATACCAACTTATTTTAAATCTTGCCTTATTAACGAAGTGTTTGTAGTATTATCTTAATTTGAACATGAACACAAAGGTGCTAAATTACATATTTATTATTTAAATTGACTTATAACGGTGCGCACTGACAACTGTTATCTAATCAAATGGCTATTAAAATTATGAGCAAAAGGGTTGATGTCTTATTAACCCTTTCGTTACGGCAGTCCGCTCCACAGCTGATGATACTGAAAAACTGATGCACCGTGCCGCGAAGTGTGCACATTACAACTGGTTTTCGACGTATTTCTTTAAGGTTTACGTAACATCATATTTGGAGACTGAAATTATTATAAATAATGATACAATGTCATTGTGCGGATACCGGATATATCTGGCGTTAGTACACACAGGTCATCACTTGGATACCAGATATATCCGGTGCTCTTACATACAGTTCATCACATAGATGCCCTATTTGTCTGTTGTTCGTGCATACAGGTTATCGCGATGTCGTATGTCGGATATATCCGGTGCTCTTACACACACTTCGTCATATGGATGCTGAATATATCCAGCGCTCGTAACGAAAGTATTAATGTGTAAATCATAAAAATGCTTTATTGCTTTGTTTAACAGTGAATATTATTAGCATTAAACATCATTCATGTATTTTAACTATTACTGTATTTGAAGATTGTCTTTAATATTTTGTTATACAATTTAAGTGCAAAGAATAACCATTTATGACCATTTGGCTTGTTGGCAAGATTTAGTCTTTCGGAGCCAAAGGCTCGCGGATTTTAATATCCGCATCGGGATAAATATATGTATGGCCACTATAAGTATTTATTCCGAACCCATTTGTCCCACTATTCCGCTTTAGACAAGCCTGGTGGATTAATGTCCATTCCTCTAGAAATCATCTTCATTTGCTGGTGCTCAGAAGTTGGACAAACAGGCTGTATAAAAAATAAGCGTTTATTGTATTTCCTGTTCTTTCTGTTGTCTTTGAGGTTGTCATAGAATTTTTACGGGTATTAGATGTTTGTGCGCACTCCCAATTTTTAATTTAGAAACACAGCTGACAGTTGACAGAGCGAGGGGGGCCATGGCGAAGTGCCGCTACCGAAGGACCGATGAGTAGTGATTTTTTGTTTTTTTATTACGGTCCATCCACAACTTAAACATCACTACTTCTCCTGTTTTACATTTAAATAAGGTTTCAGATGCTTAAGGCATTGATAGACAATTACAGATTTTCTTGCCATTATCATCAATTTTATAGCGTCACAGTTTTATGTTTGCATATTAATATTCAGTAAATCCTTCGATAACGCGGTAGATTGGGTCCGCGTTATAGGAAAACGCGTTATACACGGGATCACTCTATGTATAATCAATGTTCCTAAAACTCAAAAACTAGGAACAAAAACCTAATACAATAATTTAATTTTATAAGGAAAAGATGTGCAGACGTAACAAAGTTGATTATGAACTGTCGAATCATTATAAATTTCACAGTACGTGTTATACGAGGGACATGAAATCGCGTTATAAAAGTACCGCGTTATAGGAGGGTTTACTGTCTATACATAAACTTCCACGTAACGATAATTAATAGAAGAGATCCTTAATTTGATTTGGATACACTATTACTTAACCAATAAAGTAATAGTGCCTGCATTTCACACAGAGCGAGTTCTAACATGTCTCGTTTTGCCACCACGTGATTTACGACCGCAGCGACAAAGTACTGTTATCACGTGAGAGGTGATTTACGACTGATAAGGGTTAATATATAGATTGCTTAAATTATACTTCTAGGAAGTTGGGAATATTTGTATTACTTCTATGTCTATAACGTTGCTATACTCGTTTTACTGATATGCACGGGCTTAAAAATAATATGTTATTTAAAATCACTTATCTCAATTCTATTACAAACGTCACTACTTTTTGGTTCCTACTTTGGTTATTTTTAACGCCCGTACAATACTGTTGTACATACGTTAATTATTAACATTTTACTATTGTAATGATTTGTAAGGAATAATTACGTACGAGTATTGTACGGTCCATAATTGTGTGCCTTTATTCCATGTTTCATGTAGATAAGAAAGCGCGAAAACGCTGTAAATAACGATTATCTCAAAAAAATTGTACGACATTGATACTAGCTGTTTTTGAGTGATTGGGTACAATTTTATCAGAAATCTTAAGTTTTTTGGCTCTGGTGGTTTCAATTTTGCGGTTTACTACGTTTTCGCTTTTTTGCGTCGATATGTTGAACAATGCAAACTATTTATTATAATAAAAAATACACATGGTAGTTAAAACAATTATAATTGACGACTTAAGTGAAAATCGAGAAATAAATAAGCGATAAAAATATACCTAATAAATATATTTAAAAACTTTAAAAACAAAAATAAATCAACGTCATCCATTGACATCAGCAATTTCTTACGGATTCTAGAAGCATTAGCTTCTGAGATATGTGTATGATTTTGAAAGTTCTAATGTTTTATCGGTTTGGAAACACCGTTCAAGATAGCCGGTTCCATAGATTGGTGAATGTTTAAATCTACACGGAACATGGATATCATGTTACTATGGTTGTTCATATAGTTCTGGTTGTACTTTAAAGCTGGATACTCTATGTAGTGCCAATATGTTTCGAGCAGCTTACCTTTTTATATATAATTTTATATTAATGTTCCTGTAAGAAAACACAGTGGTAAACATTTCTGTTGGAAGACCTCTTAGAGAAAAAGAGGCATAGAGCAGCAATAATGAATTGAATATTTCGTTGCTGACGGTACTGTTTTATTTAATGTGTGATTTTGTTAGATTGGGATAGAAATACGGAAGTCTTGCAAAAAAAATCCGTGTTGATTTTAAAATTACATAATACAATTACCTAATAATTTATATACATATATGTGTGGACAGATATGGGTAAGAAAATATTTTTTGAGATTATTAAGAAAAGATTTAATGCACTGAGAATTGAATTTGTTATTATTCCTCTATGTTTGTGCTTTCTTTAAGGACGGCCTAGTAAGAATCTAAGAATATTAAATTTTGTTTTTAATTAAAAGTAATCCAGTGTTCATTATCTGTGTTATTCATGCTAGGGACAAATGGCAGCTTGTCATTCCACTGTATATTCTAGCATTAAATCTATATGTATATAAGATTTTAGGATGTACATTTATTATGTACTCGTCATTAACTCCCATCCGGTAGTAATTCATTCGTCCATATCATAGTCACTAGTGTAGAATTAGTTATTTTGTATAGCGAATATATTATCAGTACTTATAAAGTACTTAAAAATAACGTGCATTATTTGTATATCTTGGAATGTAAATTAATTGTAAATTGATTCTATTTTAATATACGTTATATAGGACACCAATAAACATGCAAAGCAATACTGAAAGGCCTTATAGGGAGGTATAAGAATATTGCTTTTGATTTTTTTTAAGAGTGCAGTATTATTTTATGAAAACATTTTTACAAGCAGCATTTTGTGATACTTTTGTATTTAATCTTACTAAAAAGAGGTTTTAGCAACAGTTTTATTTTTTTTAATTAAATTTATACACTAATAATATTCATTCACGGAAAAAACAAAGTACTGCATTTAATGTATTAAATTTATTTTCTTTGAAAAACAAATTGTTATTACTGCATCATGCATAATTCTAAAATATAAAATAATAATTAAACAAGCTACGGTTTTCACCTGTTAATTATTTAATTTTATAAAACGATGATAATTAATGCGTTTATTACCTACCTAAAAAGTGCACTAGAAAAAATAAAAACGTAAAAGTCTTTTACAATAAGGAAAAAAGTAATGTTTCAATAGTTAATCGATTCATAATCAAATCGATATTAAAATCTAAGAGTAAAACTCAGAAACGGCAGGCGTTCTTCGTTCAAAATAAAATGGGCCAACTGTATCGTGCCTCTAATTATACTTGCCTTATATTAAAAATGTTGATTTTATTTTTGTTGTGAATATCCGATGTGTAAATTTTATAATAGGCATAATGTAAAATAAAAGATTGTATAATCGTGTTATGAATGTAGATAAATATAATTTGTACTTATTGTTTCGTTGATCATTTCATCAGTGGAATATGTATTATAATGTATATTCAGTAATGTTGAAAGACTGTTGCTCGTCGTGTAAACTATTTTCACATGTATAGATGCCTTTGCTTTCAACTTTTTATTTTGGACACTTGTATACAAATATGTCTACCACAGATATCTTAATAATAAAGGTTGGGATGGGATAGGAACGTCAACGAACAAGCGTGTCACCTGATGGAAAGCAATTAACGCCGTTCATAGACCTGTGAGCACTGTAGAAGTGTAACCGTCCTTTGAGAAATTTGAAAGCCAGTTCCGTTTGACCTTTCTTTTCCTTCCAGATCAGACGAGTATACGTAACAAAATAAATAACAGAAATTTACACTAGATTTACTTTAGATCGATCTAGGATTTTTTTACGTAAATTATTGCATTAAAATATAAAGTTCATGTATTTGAATTTTAGTGTCATAGAGCAAGATTCTAAACAACCTATGAGTAAAAAGAATTTTGTTTTTTTTTTCCCTTGTCAAAATCTTTTATTCCTAACATATTTTTTTAGTATCTAATGCAAAGAAAAAATGTTTAGTTTATATATTCACTTTAGTATTTAGACCACTTGCTAATAGCTTTCTAGCATATTGCTTTCAAGAGTTTGGTAGGCCCCATAAATTAACAGTCATAAACAACAATGTCTTCTACATTGTTGTTTGTGACTGTAATTTATGATTTGAAATAAAAACTTGCATATGACGATAACAAATTAATGCCATTTCTGTTGTACTTTTTTTATTAAAATGTCTGTGGTGTCTAATAGAAATGTGAACATATTATTTTCGTTAAAAATTATCTGGTTTATATAATGTAAACTGGCATAGATGTATATATTACCGATTCAAACATAAATCGTTTTATTGCAAGGAAAAGGGGCTGGTCCCAACTTCAGAAATAATTCATTCATAACGTTAGATCTCAATAAATAGTTGATTATTTTTGAAAATTTTTTAAAACAATGCATACTTAAAAATATTTAAAATTATTCTTAATACTTTAATATTCATTTATATTAAGTTCTGCTACAAAACGCCAATACTGGTCACGTGGTTTGTGAATCTGTGACGTAAGCACTTTGATATTTGCCGTCACGTGACTTGAGAATGATACGATCACATTTCATTATTCAAAAAAAATCATTTTAAAATAAAGAAAAATATAGGTTTTTTCTTGGTATTCTATCATGAAAATTACCATATCGTGATAAAATTATATTTTAATTTGAACTTCGTTCTTGTATCCCATACATGCCACCGAAATTAGTCCTAACCATTTTTTTGAAAAAATACAACCGTTTTCAAGTAAAGGGCGAACTTAACGTTGATGGTTACGAGAATGAATGAAACTTGAAGCTTAATACGTATCGAATTAAGCTAATTTTTTATCAATCATCAATTATTTTCGCAAAAATATACTGTGGAATTTTCAATATCAAAATATTATTTCATAAATACAATTGATGATTAATCAATTATCGTTTCCTTGCCATCTAATATCTTGCCTCCTCTTGGACCACTTCAGCATATCTAAATAAAAAAAGAACATAGAACTATGGCAAGACCTACGTAATTCGATGTAATTTATCGATATAAGACTGTATATTTTGTATATGTGATTTTATTGTGAAATGGAAACTTTTTGTATATTAAATTAATTCGATAAACTTAAAGTAATTTCAATATATGTACATTATGTTATAAGTTGTAACATTTAAATAATTCTTTAATAAATTGTGACGTAACCGAATCCGAAAAGTAAGATTTGTTAAAAAGATATATCCATTTATATAGATAAAACAGTTACTGTTACCTATATGAGGTCGTTGTTATTTAACAAATTCCATTTAACAAATGTAGTACACAATTTTTCAAAATTACTGTTTCTAGGTCTTTGTAAAAAGTAATCTATTTTAAACGATTTACCCTTTTTTCTAATAATTAAATAAATATTTATTAGAAAAAAGGGACTCGATAAATTTCTTTCAATATTAGAAAACAACATTATGTGCGATCATTACTACCTAGATATACTTTTGGTATACTCTATTTGCCAAATTAAGCTTATACTGAGAGAATGTGCTTGTCGGTAATTGTTTGGAGAAACTTTGTTTGGATCTAAGTAAGCATTGAGCTTTTCGTTTGACCTTCTAACGAGTTTTTCTATCCTTGTTGTTTGTGCAAGTATATGAAAGAGAAAACTCTTTAGTAGTCTGTCTTGTTGAAATATATATTTAAAAATAAAATATATTTAATAGTAAATAAATTTTAAAATTCTTCTAAGTTCTTTTGATATCGATATTTTATTTGATACGTAGATCCAAGGCCATTTATAAAACTGTTTTCAACATTCCATCTTTTTAAAATAACTTTTTTAATTTTATTTTATTAAGTAAAAATAAAAATAAAATATACATGCTGCGTGTGTGATACAGACTTACAAAATAATGCTACAGTACTTGTAAACAAGATTTCGAACAAGGCATTGGTGCCTCTACGTCAAAAACATGGTGTTACGAATGATAACGTAATGTTTTATTCTTAAATTTTACGTATTAAATAATCAATGCGATTTGTATCTGTTGTATATTATGCTTTAATTTATTTTTATTTCTGTATTTTACAAGCCTATCACTTTATTATAATATCTAAAATCACTTGGCTTTCCTGCAGTAGTGTTTTAGTAGTAAAGCGTTATTTTCCTGAAACTATAAAAATAAATCAGTTGTTTTATTCACATGTTTTGTTTTATTATGATTAATTAAAATCATATATGACGTTTGCCTAACCAATTTTGCTCCAGCGACAGTTTCCAAAATAATTCAAAAGTGTGAGTATAGGTGTCTTTGTGTCCACAAACTATGTCCTCTCCTCCGAATCCTACTTATTTCGTATTACGAACAAACTACGTTTGGTGGATAATGATGCAGTGTCTAAGGAAACAATTTTACCAGTTTCGATTTCAGTATAGAATCCAGAACCCTTGACATGAATTTATATCTGACGGCGTTTTAACTTGAACTAGTTGAATGCCGTCAAATTACGGCGTCGTCTGAGACATGAGGAGTCTGTTTGGAATCTTACCTCTCGTTGTAGAGCGAAAAGAAAGTATCATTAATGTTTACATCGCCCAACTGTATTTTGTATTTACACAAAATAGGAAATATATGTTTATAAGATTTATATGTAAAATGTTTAATTTTATATAGATTTATGACTATTTTATATTCAAATAATATAAGAACAGGCGTGACTCTGAGATATGTCCCAGGGGCCATTTTTCCAAACGAGCATCTTTAGGTGGTAAATCACGCACGTCTGCCTGATGATGATACAACTATCCTAAGACCAAGGCTACGCAACCTGCTTGACATTTAGCCTACGTTTTAAGACCACCCCGTCTGACACACGCGTTCATATTTGTTTGCTCCTCCCCAACCTTAAATTAAGTCATTCCTCATTGTTTTGACCATTATTCGAGGGTAGTTTGAACAAAAATTAAAAAGATGTGTATACCTGCAAGAGAATCAAATAAAAAATAACCGGTTGGTTTACATAAGCATTCTCGATATATATATATATATATATACATATATATATATATATATATATGTATATATATATATATGTATATATATATATATATATATGTATATATATATGTATATATATATATATATATATGTATATATATATATATGTATATATATATATATATATATGTATATATATATGTATATATATATGTATATATATATATATATATATATATATATATATATATATATATCGTATATATATATATGTATATATATATATATATATATACATATATATATATATATATATATATATATATATATACATATATATATATATATATATATATATATATATATATATATATATATATATATATATATATATATATATATATTAATAATTTGTCACTAAAAGAATAAAATAGAAGAATAAATGGATAAGAAGAATAAATAAATAATTATTAATAAATTCAGGTTTTCTTGGGGAGTTTAGGGAGTTTCTTGTCTTATTTTATTTATATTTCATATGGCACACTTAAATATAAGGACAACTTAAAACGTGTCAATAAAATTGGGGGACGGGGCGGAGTATAACATGTATACGTATGTATACATGTTATATGTATGGTCTAGCACATGGATGACGATCTCACTTTATTAATTTAACTCTAACGTTTATTACGACAACATCAACGTTTAGATTGATGCGACTGACCGCGGCATTACTAACTTACCAGCTACCCAGTTACCAGTTATCAAAGGTACTAGTTGTATTGGCACTTGTCAGCTTGGCACGGCTTTTCACAGCAGTGTTCGCCGGACCGCCTTGCTGTGTAGTTGTGTCGCGGCTTCACTCTTAGTATCACACGATAAACTATACGCGTTTTCGCACGCCATAATTAGAGATCATTCTATTTACAACACAAAATTATAGAATCAACCATACTTTTAAAATCTATCGTGTGAAAATCCGTGTATGTTAAAATTCATCAGAAATTATTGTATAATGAAACCGCCAACAAACGTAAGTATTTTTTTATATCTATCATCCAGTTTTTTAAAGAAATTTTCTTTGAATCCTATTGTGCATATCAATGTGATTCCTGGAAACCCTTTTCAAACGATTGCATCATCTTTTTGATATAAGGAGGTAATGAGGACAATGTAAATTAAAATAAGGCTTTTGATTATCTTTAATTAGCATGTGAAGTTAAAACATGAAATGTATATAATAAAGCATATAAATGTGGCACACAATGCCATCGATTCCACACTAAAATATTAAGAATAAGTTATCTATGCAAGTCACAGCGATTTTGATTCTGATAAGAGTTATCGCTTTAGATTTTGTTAACAATTGTTCTGAAAAGTTTATTTATAAGGCATACCAAAACATGTTACAGTTTTAAAGAATAATATAAATTTAACAAAGCCTGGACTTTAACTATTTAAATTTGCGCATAGCATGGCTACATTTTGACAATAGGGTTACTTATACTTAAATAAAAATAATAATAAATGTAAAAAAAATAGAAGGATTATAATTTCGTGATCCTATAGGCTGCCAAAGATATTATGGAACAATCGTTTTAATTGGTGCATTTTGATATCGAAAATATCGAACGTACCGTGGTCAAACAATATATTATTGTATAGGCGACAAATGCGTACCATAGGATTGTTATGGAATATATTATTTGGATAAGATGTAATACTAAACATTTTATGGGGATTTCGTGTTCTGATGCAAGTTTTAAATTTTAAAAGAGAGCCGTTATGACAGATTTTATACAAGTAAATTAAATCATGCCAATCATGACGCCGTATGATTGATTTCTTTTTCATAATTTTTATTATTGTGAAAATATTAGCATTTATTACTTTCTTATATTGTCTTTAAAAATGGAGAGGGCCATACTGGGGACATATGTGAAAAAAATGTCCTTTTTATAATGATATATATATTATTGAAAAGGCAATAAAAATATCTTTGTTTCTGAAATTATAAAAAAATATATAGCAAATAATAATATTACTTGTATAAATATTGAACCGAATGTTTTCATAATTTAAAGATATTTTATATTTAACAGTTGGTATCAAAACCCAACTTAGTTGGTGACTTTATTTTGACATTATCTTACTATTAACTGAACCTCCAATTTGCGAGACAAACTCGTAAGTTATTGTTTTAGTATATACATAAATATTATTGTTACAATTCGTCCTGGTAATCAGCATTGATTTCTACGGTTCCTGGCTTAGTAAAAGGATCACCCAATTCTCACGTGTGTGTCGTATGAGGCGAATACAAATAAGGAGAAACTTCATTTAAAAATCTACAATATAGTACAGTAAAAAAAATAATTATTTAATAAAAAAAATAGGGACTAAACTAAGGGAGCAAATATCGGTGAATTGGCAATAGCATCCGCCCGAATAATAGAAATGGGTCTTCGATATACAATCCGCCTGACAAGCTTAAAAACTACCGCAACTCTCCTCATTTGAGAAGGCGTGATTTGAACCCAATTTCCTAATACGTATATATTTACCAAATTAACTAGCAGGAAACCAGGATTTGCAATAAATGTTCCCCAAAATTAAATCTCTTGTTCATATTAAACCCATACAGTTGGGGAGGGATACAATAATCTCCTCATTGTATCCCTCCCCAACTATATGGTTTTGAGAAGCTATGTTAACGATATGAACCCAATTTCCTAATACGTATTTACCAAACTAACTAGCAGTAAACCAGGATTTGGCAATAATGTTCCCCAAAATTAAATTATTATATTAAACCATACAGTTTAAACCTTATATAAAGTTATATTCAGTTTTCTAAGTGCCTCAATAAAACACCGACATGTTAATTAATATAACGGAAAGCATATTAAAATTAGCGTTAGATATCTACACCTATCTATCGCTACAGCCGTACCTGGCCGTTGTTACTTATAAGTCATTAGCACGCTTACGTTACTTTATACCTGGTAACCACAGTCATCAACCGGCATTTGTAACTTCCGAACGGGTAATTTTTTTGTGCAAATGAAACCAGGCCAGGTGTAATTTACAACTTTTTGCCTATATAAACTAAATTGCCTTACCTACTGACCGAATCTATTTAGGTATGGTATGTGTGTATTTATAATGAATTTAAGGCAGGAAAAGTCGGCAACTATCACACAATATAATTAATATACATATATGTATCTTACGATAAAATAAAGAGACAAACGTATATTTGTAATATATTTAAAGCGAAATGCACTCCTTTATTCTCTTGCTCAATTTCAATGCCACAACGTTTTTCCATGCATCACCACTCTGTAGAACCAGGTATCTTTAGCGGTATTTTATTTTTAAAACAAGCCTTTATTTCCTACATAAATATGATCACGCCTGTTTCCCTTATGGCAAGCAGAGACCACAGCCTCACTCACACTCATCACTCTCTCAACTCCGGTGAATTACTTTTTACCTGGCCTTTCTTGGCAACTTTAGCAATTTGGTCAAGGTATGTTTTCCTTGGTCTTCCTTTACCGACCTTTCCATTCACATTCGCAAAGTAAATTTTTTATATTAATCGTCTTTCATACATTCTCTCTAAACGCAGACGACGCTTCTGCGATGTCCATGGTGTTGTAAATCGTTGGTTCTGCGATGTCTATTTGAGTGATATTTGTATTACAAGTCACGTGCGAGAGAAACCACGCGCCAGCCACTAAGTATTTGTATCGTTCATACACGTTCACTGACGCTAAATTGCTGTCTCAAGGGCTTCAATGATAGCTAGAAATAGAACCGTTTAGAGTCACTTACGCTGCCACCGCTGGCACTTAACTAGTCCAACTGCGACAACTTGCTCTTATTGTCCAGAAGATGAATACCACTAGCGTTTTGCTATAATATGATATGATTGATTTCTATATGAATGTTGGTGACTTATTCTATAACTGAATATACAATATTACGCGAAATTACTTCAAAGGTGCATTGTGAAGCGTTAACGATGGATGAAAATCTGTTTCGTCTTCTATTACGGATTTCTACCGGAAGTTGGCATTTATTATGGCTATTTCTATTTTGGAGTAAGTATATAACGATGGAGTACCTCATGTACAGTACTCTGTGGCACAGGTTTTGTATTTGAAAATTCTTCTCCACCAGGTCTTCTAGATTTTACGTTATTATTTAAGATGAATTTCATATTAACTTTTTTGCATTAACTTAACTAAAGTATTGCAGCTTACAAATTTTAGTCTGTTCCTTTACCTTTTTTCGGGTTAGGAGGGAAAACGAGCAAGCGTGTCGCCTGATAGAAAGCAATCAACACCACCCATAAATATCCGCGATACCTGTTGTGTTGCTGAAGTGTTATCAGCCTTTAAGGTATGTGTAGGATTTTTTTGAAGGTGCCAATGTCGTATCGGTTTGGGAATACCGCTGAAGGTAGCTAGGAACCATTTACCTTCAGCTGTTTTATATACTAGCGTATAGAAGTCTACTTATGGGCTCACTCCTCTCGCAAACGAATATTATAATATTTGTCCATATTCATCATGTTTGAACAAAGGGGACGGTGGCTATATATTTTTAGAAAGACTATATAGTCATTGCTTGGTTCTCAGGATCTGCCTGTTGAGCTCCTGCTGTGGTAGGCATAATTAAATAGGATTCTAGCGGAAATGTGACGAAAACGAAAAGGAAGCAGAATTGCCCTTGAGAGGAATTCTGAGCTTGATACTGATACCTGTCCGAAGAGAAATTGGGGCTATATTAAAGATCAATGAAACTTAGTAGCAGAATTTTCCGTTGTGTTTTAACGTGTGGTCTGAATAGTGCTCGTGGTTGAGAACCCCAAGTTATCTCAGGTAAAATAATAATATAATTGAATTGGACTTAGAAGGGGTCCACTGATAATATTTAGAACGCAATTATTCTATGAAGGGGGATCATTGTTAACACTGACCCGTTGATAAACTGTTAATTACACTTTAATCATAACATAGAACTATTGTGTTTATAGTTTAATTAAGCTATTGCGATTGAATTCAAATTGCATTTTGTTTGATGCTACTGAACTCAATAAGTCATTCACCTTTCTTTTAAACGCGATACGAAAATAGGTTGAATTTTTTTTATTGTCCAAAGAAATAATACAAAATAAAAATATACAATATGGTATGTACACGTTGCAAAGTAGATACGTAGCATTATGTTACAATAAGTCATTCACCTTTCTTTTAAACGCGATACGAAAATAGGTTGAATTTTTTTTATTGTCCAAAGAAATAATACAAAATAAAAATATACAATATGGTATGTACACGTTGCAAAGTAGATACGTAGCATTATGTTACAAAAAAGTTATACAAAAATGAAAATTATGCTTTGTTATCCAAAACAAATTATTGAAGTTTCTTCTTCATTCTTTAGCAATGTCGGATTTTTCTTTTTGATATTTTTATTAAATTCGTTCAACATTGGCCTCCTTCAACTTTGAGATGTGTTTCGTTGTAAGATGGCTAAATGGAGTTGAGGACGATATAAAGGCAATTAGTGTGAAGAACTGGAGAGAAAAATTCAAATTAATATCCGAATGGAAAAATTTACTTAACCAGGCTAAGGCCCACCCGCGGCTGTAATGCCTTAATAATTTTATTCTATATACATATATGTAAGTCACGATAATGTAATAAAATTTCGATAACACTTATCTTATCTTCGTGCAGGTCACACCTCTCCATGATGTGGACATCCCAATTAAAAAAGCTACCTTTGGCATGGGATGCTTTTGGTCAAATGACTCTTTGTTCGGAGCCACGCCGGGGGTAATGCGCACTCGCGTCGGATACGCTGGTGGCACTACCAAAAATCCTACCTATAGAAGCATGTGAGTATAAAATTATGACGATAATTTTTTTTTTTAATTTCAACTCTTTTTTTTTTATTTTTAATTATAATAGTAATAGGTACTGTCATACATAAATGGGCCGAATCAACTCTCACAGAATATTGGTGTAAGGTGGTAGCGTTTATCCACGTTACCACGTTTCGTGCGGTCAGTGAGAGGGTTTGGAGGCTCAATTATTATTCCCTTTCCTTTACCATACATCCTTCTTCTTTTCCATAGCTTTCACTGCCATTATTCACATCACTACTATCCATCATTCATATCCATGGGCAGCGGTGATTACCTACTTACCATGATATGATCGTCATGCTTGCTTGCCTCTCTTCTATAAAATAGTCTTACACTTAACTTTTTTTTAAGAGAAATTAAATAAAATTAATAAATTTCTTCTCGAAAGTTGAAAACATTATAAATAGTTTTTTAAACAAAATACAAAATACATATATTTTATAATGACCTTGTACGCCATTAAATTTAAAAGTCATTGAGATTTCACGCGTGAAAAAGTATAGCAAATTGCAAGTATTTTTTTTTTTGGCACGGAATAATATTATAGTTTGGTCTACATCAAGAATAATTAATGGCTGGGAATCGTTGTCGCTAGTTTTTGCAACTTGCTAAATCTGTTTGAATTATCAAAACATTGTAGTTTTATGGGTCAAGGTCTACTCAAGGTAGACTAAGCGTAGCGTTATCGATTTTCTAGATATACAACAAAGAGGATTATATAATCACATACAGATAATATATATATAAATAACGATAGATTAGATGTTGCGATTATTCTAGTCCGCTCATGGTATATTCAATATTAATATTTATCTACACGTGTCGATGATTTGCAAAAAATATTTGTAGTCGTAAACAAGAATAGAACGGTTCATGTTCACATGACTTGCGCTAAATATTTTTTCTACGTTTGACACACGCAAGCTTCTCGTTTATATTGTGGTGCAATTTGACTTTTAATATTTTTTGTACAATCTTTTTTGTTATTTCTTCATTCCTACTAATAATTTATATCAATATAACTATAACGGTCCATTGCTGGAAATGGCTTCCCTTAAAATAAGGTATTGTCATATTCCTCACGTTGCGAGATGGCACAATGGTATTGATTACGGAATTAAAAAAATACGGATTAATTCCTAATGCTGAATTCTACTGCTGTACAACTCGTAACAAATAAAAGTTGTAGCCCCAGTCCACTACGGTGCATTTTTCTCGCAATTTCTTTTCACACCACTAAAGGTAGATCCTTCAGTGGTATTTCCCAACAGATTCGACGTTAGAACCTTAACAAATCAGGTCTATGTTCATATTTCTCAAAGGCCGGTCCCGCTTCTATTTTTTATTTTTATGGGAAAGGAGGGCAAACGAGTAAGCGTGCCGCCTGATGGAAAGCAATCAACGCCGCCCATAGACAACCACGACACCGCAGAAGTCACGGAAGCGTTGCCGGCCTTTTAGGTATGTATTGTTTTTCGAAGGTACCAATATCGTATCGGCACGGAAAAACCGCCGAAGGTAGCTGGTTCCACAGAGTGGTGGTGCGTGGAAAGAAATTTCGAGAAAGCGCACCGTGGTAGATCGCCACTCGTCCAGATGGTGGGGATGAAACTTTTTTTTACGGCGAGTTGTGCGGTTGTGAAACTCGGCAGCGGGAATTATTCCAAACAATTCCTCAGAGTATTCCCCATGATAAAAGCGGAAAAAATGTTGATAGATGGACCGCAGCGCTAGAGAATCAAGCCGATCGGTGAGATCTTGTAGTACATCTAATGTTTCAGATGGGAGACTCTTTTGTCTTGCTATTTTGAAAAAATCTAATAATGGCGAATTTACTTACTTAAGTGGAGAAAACTTTATGCTGCCATTATGTTTTATGATTAAATATTTAAAAATACTTCGATTCAAATACTGAACTCCGATGCAACCGTTCATCATTGTTAGACACGTGACATTGTATAATTTAGTGTTAGCGAAGGTCGTCTACACACGCACAAGGCCAAGGCACTAAGTAGTGTACACACATTCGCCGCACTGCTGGCTTGCTATTTTTGGCTCATGATAACGCACGCGATTAAAAAAGGTCAGCGTATTCTTTACGGATTAGTATTATTTGACCTAGTCAAAAGGCGAATGATATCTACTTGGCAATGATATTTAATCAAAACAATAAACAATAATATTTTAACTGGATAAAAATCTACCATCTTAATGAGTGAGAATCCAGTACGGTAAGTTTTTCTCAAAACTTCTTTCAACGACCCACCACTCTGTCGAATCGACAACATTAAGCCGTATTTTGGAACCGATATAACATTGAAGTCATTGAACACAACATTATTTAAAAAAAGGCTACAAGAATGGCTAATAGATGCCAATATTTATAATAATAAGGACTTTTTTACCTTAAAAGATCGATCGAATATATGTAATAGATAAACAAAAGTGATATATAAATGTAATAATAAATTATAATTTTAATGATAATATAATAGTTTCGTTATGTATTTAGATCTGTAATAATTGTTTTAGTTATTTTTAATAGTATGTAATAACTTAAGAAATTTGTACGTCATAAGTGGCAATGTGATGGAGCTTTTATACGTCTCTTTTTTTCATCTTGTCACACCTTACATTATGCAAATAAAAATTATGATTATTAGTATCAAAAAAAATAAGTCTTATATGTTTCTTAAAGGCCTTTTTTAAAACGTCACACAATAACATTCGCAATACCTTAATACGCTTCCGCGACTCCTGCGGTGTCGCGGTTGTCCATGGGCGGCGTTGATTGCTTTCCATCAGGCGACACGCTTGCTCGTTTGCCCTCCTATCCCATAAAAAAAAACCTTTGGTATTGCGAATGTTATTGTATGACGTTAATTGTTGTCCATCAGCGATTCGCTTACTCGTTTGCCGTCCTATCCTATTAAAAAAATGTTAAGGTTATAAATTTTACCAACATTCCTATATAGTTTTTTTGGATAAAAAAATAAAATACCCGAAAATTTATTACTATTGTTGATCTTCCAAATAAGTACTCGACATTAAAAAGTTATACTTGAACCCCTATTTTTATTCCGTAGTACTTAAAACACTAACACTACTACTACTGCTAACACACTAACATTTTAAAACATTTCATTTTCTAGATTGTTGTAATTTTATCTAAAATGTAGGATTCTCTTATTAGTATCGCTTATTTTAAAACGTGATTAAAAGATAATTGCAGATGTTGCGCCAGGGAATTTAAACTGCCTGAAATAAAAATATTCTACTACACCTCCTCAAAAAATGATAATCTCACATCTTCGAATTCAAATGTTCACATCGTACTAATTCATCAATGTAATTGTTTTTGGATTCACAGCGGTGATCATACAGAGGTGATTGAGCTAGACTTCGACCCCAAAACGGTTTCCTACGACGAGCTCCTTGACTTGTTTTGGGGCAACCATGAATACGGATTGACCACCAAGATGAAAAGACAAGTAAGATGACAAATTAGATATTTTCATGGACTTATTTTATCAAATTTTATTGGAATATTTTTATGGTTAAATATTTCTTTTTGTTCTGAAAGATATGTAAATTTTATTGGATAATAGGAAATTACAAGAATAAAATTGAACATTTTTTTTTTATTTTTAAATGTGATTTTTATATTTTCATATAGGTATATATAATTATTACTCAAAATAGGATTGTTATACCTACCGCTATAAGCTATTAAGCTTCAACTTTGAGGCACCAACGTGTATCTGAACCACATTATTATAGTGTGTCCGACATATTTTATCAAGGCAAGGCCTTTACAATTTTTCTGGTGCGACAAGCTTAGCTAAGCTTGTACAAAGCAAAGAGCAAGATAAATTTTCTAAAAATATATTTGAAAATAAAAATATATAATTACGTTGCAACCAAAAAAATTGACAAATATACTACCGAAAAATTGAAAAAATAGTAAAAATGAACTATAAATTGTACCCTGCTGTACACTAGTTTATACAATAAAAGTAGTATAATATATAAAATAGGAAGTACAGTTCACGTGGGTGACCCATAGGTTCCACCTCAAATATTTCTTTCACCACCGAGTTCGTGACCAATACAAGGCTTCGGAGGGAATTATTAAAAAATAAATTATTGTATTAACCTTTCAGATAAGGTACGACACTATAATGCCTTCTAGTGGATACCGCCCATTTGAACGGTACAATACTATAATGATATACTAACTCTATTCTCAAGTAAATCGTAGAGGAAATCGTCATGAGCCTTTTTTGTGGCATCCGCAGCCAGGCGCGCCCAGTCCAGAGTCCAGCGTCTAGATACGCACTTGCGAATTAGCGCGCTGTATCTAAATAGATAATTATGCGTCTTGGCTAAGGTGTATTTTTAATTTTTGACCTCACATAATTAAGCACACGATAAAACGTACATGGAAGATATGACAATGTTATTATATTGTAAAAGAAATATTTTGTTCAAGCTCGTCTTACTATCGACAACATTTGCAAGTTGTGAGCGAAGTTTCAGCTAACAAAATAATTAAAACCTAAATCAAACATGAAATAGATAAATAAAAATAACGTCCAGTATTTTTTTTTGTAAATATTTTAAAATCATTAAATTCAATTTCAATTTTAGCCTTCGGCGATGTTTCCGATATAACCGATGTAACCGATACGACATTGAAACCTTCAATAAAAAAGCCTACTTATATTTTAAAGGTCACGCATCTGCGATGCCTCTGGTGTTGCGGATGTCTATTGGCTGCGTTAATTACTTTCCATAAGGGGATACGATTACTCGTTTGCCTCCCATAAAAAAAAACTCAGTTACTGGAGAAAAGCACAATTTTTGGTTTTTCGAAAACTCCAAAAACACAATATTAAAAAATAAAAATTTATTTTTCAGTATCAATCATTGATCTTATATCACGATGAGGAGCAGCGTCAAGCGGCGGAGGCGACCTACAAACAAATGCAAGAGAGCTGCAATGGACAACTGCATACAGAGATTGCTCCCGCTGGGCCCTTCTATGCCGCAGAAGAGTAAGCTTTTTATGTATTTTTTAAAGCATAGAAACGCAAACAAGCACCGATATCACCTGATATTAAAAAGGTGCTTTTTGTCACAACTCATATATGTATATTTCACTACTAGGCGAGGGGCCGCTCCACTTCTAGAGGAAAGGACATTTTACCACCCACTAGGGCTGTGCGAATATTCTTAATATTTGAGATGAATCATATTCGAATTTTGAATCGAATAGTTCGAATTATTAAGAAATTTTTGGAATTAAAGTTAAAACTCGAATAGTTCAAATATTCGATTCGATTCAAATACTATTCGCACAGCCCTAATTTTTCCTAATGCGGGAATCGAATCTGTGACTATTCAATTAGAAATCGGTATCTTCCCCAGAGCCAACTAGATCGTCTGATGATGAATGAAACTTAGAAAAAACAAGGAAATTTGGTTTTTGTATATAAGCGTTGTCGTAATATACACAACACAACATTGTCATTGGACATCTTCTAATTACATTTTACAATTGACAATATACCGAACCCGTGACAATTTACTCCGAAAGCAGTAGCTCCGCCACTGAGCTAATTAGGTTATAAAAAGATAACGGCCCAAACCTAACCAATTTATCTATTTTTACTCCATCAATTTTAATAACACTGGGTTTATGTTTAGAGCACTGTGGTCGTATTGATTTCCACGGGCCTTCGTCCCGCTTAACAACAACTCACTTTGAATATTCAAATTATTATAATGCCACTCGCCTGTGCATTTGGAACGCATAAATATTACATAAATAGAAATGTATGCAAAAATTATGTCAGGGCCTACTCCTTTTAGCGCGGACGTTCGTACGCCTATCGATTGTATTAATTAACCTCCACTTTAAATGGAGTTGATTTCCCATCGCATCGCGATTCTTGTCAATTGGCAGGCTATTAGCACTGCAGTTGGTACAGTCACAAAATTAAAATTCGTTAACATAAAGTAAATTTAAATTACTTAAATGTTAAGTTTTTGTCTACATTATTACCACTTCTGAAGTTTGTGTTTGCTAGAACTACATAAAAATTTCACGTGGAATTTAGAGTTGAAAGTTTTAGCACTTTAAGGTTTAATATTCATCCTTTTTTGTCACTTGATGTCACACTTTATTTACACCTTCCCACCCATTAACGTGTGACGTAATATATGGATACTCCTTAAGTGGTATGTAATGGTGTAAAAAATTGTGAAGTTTTGCCTCATCCTAAAGCTTGCAGGCAGATTGGGAATTGAGTTTTTATACTCAGGTTGACGCTGTTGTCCATTAACTAGTATTTACTTCCACAGTCGCCTCGTATGACAACATCCTTGTTTTCTTGTTGTTTTGAATGGTTTTTACGGCGTTGGCCCTTTTTAAGACATCCTGATCGGTCTTGCAGTCAACTTAAAAAGTCACGATACACGTATTTATTTCATATCACTCTATATATACGCCTTTATTGAACTATATTGTATAATATGCCACCACAGTTAAACAATATATCAGATAATAGAACAGAAGATTATGAAAATGAAATAAAGACAACGTCACTGATATAACAAGGCGGGAAAACTCCCGATATCCTTGGTATTCAATGCGAAGAAATACACAGCCACTATTCGCTAAATATACATTTAAAATGCGTACTTAAGAGTTTTTGCTAGACGCGTGCCCATGAAAATAATTGAATATCGAATATAATATATTTCTTATTTCCTTGCCTTAAAGATTTATTTTTAGAATCAATAATAATAGTTCATAATTTATCATTATGGGCGCATTTCAAGTTCGTTAACTCAATTTGGAACAGTTCAATGATTGTACTCCACAATGCTTTCTTATTACGATCGATTGACCTGTAAAGTTTATCATTAAACGGTATGTCAAATAGTATCTTATGAATATGATCCTGGGATCATATCAATCGATGTTCGTTGTTCAGGCGCCGCGGAGGCTGATGAACTTATATGAGTGATGAATATCAATTGATGATTTCATGAGCGCTCAGAAAACTTGCCTGAATGATGTCATCCGTTGTTTCAAGTTCATTAGCCTTTCAGATAATAACAAATTACATTAAAATATTTGAATCCTGCAAGGTTCGCATTCATCATCATCAAATACAGCCGTAAAAATTCACCACTGGACGTTGGCCTCCCTCAAAATGGAGAGGTGTTGCCTTAATCTTCACGCTTTATACATAGGGATCACATATTCAGTTTTCACTTTCAGGTAGAATTCAAGTGTTCTATATTGAATATATGAAACTTTCAATTTTTCTTTAGTAAGCAGAGGCTACTGCAAATATGCAACTTAGATAAACGCCTACACATTTCGTAGGCAACCATTTTGCAATGCCTATGGCACTGCGGATGTCTATGGGCGGCGTTTATTGCTTTTTATGCAGATTACACGCCTGCAAGTTTGCGTTCCAATCCCATAAAAAATAGATTACAATTGTTACTTTTCAACATCAATTGAAAAGTTAAAATTCTTTCTTTTCTAAAATTGTGTTCTTTGATGAAATTTGCAACCTTTATGATAAGAAAACTAACATTTTATTTCTTCGTACTTAAATTATTATATTGCACAGTGACATAACATAATAAAACCACTGTTTTCTCTTTGACAGTTATCATCAGAAATATAGACTGCAAGGACACAAGGATCTCTGTCGTAGTATCGGACTAGACTCAACTAAGCTCCAGACGTCACATCTGGCAGCCAGACTCAACGGCTATTTGGTAGGAGTAGGAGGAAAAACGCAATTCGAGCAAGAAGTTTTGCGTTTGGGCTTAAATGAGAAACAAGCAGATTACGTGCGACGTGAATTGGAACGCAACGAAGGAGGTGGACTCGCTTGCTAACTATTGTAATTAGTGATTATGAACGATAGTGAAAACGGAAGAAAGCAAGTTTTCTGTCGATATAACCAATTTCACACTAGCAACAAAATAAATAATTGGAGACACTAATATAAAAAAATAAATGTAATGGACGCTAAGTGAGTTAAATATAAGGGTTTATTCTAAATTTTAAAAATGAAAACAAATTAGTCTATTCGAAAAATGTGTAAAACTTAATTTTGAGAAATTTTAAAAGCCTACATTACTAAAATTCAAAATGTTGTGTGTCTTTCTTATCGTGGTGGTGTTATATCTGTCATCTTTTTGATTACAAATGCTGTTTACATTTTATCTAAGACACAGAATATTTTCATTAGTGCGTATACGTAAACGTTTACAAATACATCTCACAGTAGGATTCGAGTTGTTACAAAAATTAATAAATAAAGGTAATCCTACATTATTTCTTTAGAAATTTTTAAAATTTTTATATATATTTTTACTCATAGTTCTCTTTGAAGACTTCCACATAATACATAACAGCTTTTTTAACATTTATGTAACCATTTTTAATTCGTACGTACTTTATACGTTCATTTATATATAATATTAAGTAAAATATGACAAAGTTAAATGTCCTTGGATGAATGCAATTTGTAAGTATCATCACTAGATCTAGATTCTTATATCTAGATTTGTTTGGTGTAAAATCATAAATGTTTTCAATAAAAATCAAGGTATAATACATACAGTGGATATCTATAATTACAAATTAACATATTTTTATTATATACTAGCATAAATATTTGCTAATTATTAGGCATTTTGACCTTATATTAATAAAAATAATTTCTTTTTTATTTCATTCCATTATTCGATAGGTAATTGCAAAAAAAGTGCAAACATGTATATTTTTGCAATGTAACGAAAACCCAACCCCTGATAAAATAATGTTTTTTTTTTTTGCTCGAATTTTTGTTAATATGCCATTCTTCACAAAGTGTTCGTCTGCAGCGTGGCTCAACCGCTATAAAATTAAACACTATTTATGTAAAAAAATTACAATATTTATAAATAATAGCCAATTATTACAAACTACCTGTTATTCATGTAATAAATTCTAAACAGATATCACATGCGTTTGCATTCAATACGGTTATATAACTAAATAAATTAGTAATAAAATATTTTGTCATAAAAAATGCTTACTTTATTTATTTTTAAGTGAAATTTCCTTTTATCCCTTAGCTCAATCCATTAAAGAGCAAAAATAATTTCAAGGATTTCAGTGATGTAGTTTCACAGTATATAAAAAAAGAAAGTTGGGACTAGGCTAATTCTACTTAATATTAAGTTACAGTACGTCTAAGCCAAGGGTTCTATTTCTAATGATGGTCCCGGTCGAATTAAAATTTCTTTAAAGCACAAAAGTGAGTTTCGGATCTCCAGATGTAAAATCTATTATGTATGGTAAATTCTGAATCCAGAACTCTGCTAATAATATCAAAAAGTAAATATTTTCTTAGCACACATAAGAATACTATTATATTTAATGTACAACGTATAATAATGATTTACATTCGACGTCACATCGAAACCTTTAAAAGAAAGATTTCAAATTCACACATTCTTCAATGTGATGGCAATGATCAACCTTCTTTGATTTTAAGGTACATCTCGTGAGTATTTAAGTCAACTGAATGATACCATTTTTTATTAAAAATACTAATCTGAATAGGGGGCAGTATCATCAAACCTAAGTTTGTAACCTTTTTGAAACTATAGATGGCAGTTTTATTAAACATAATTTGTTCTTTACATAAATAAAATAAAAATTGTTCTGCAAATAAAGTTCTTTGTACCTAACTCCGTGTCGTATGGACATTTAAGAATTATCATAGTTAGAACGATGCATAAAGATCTTTTTTTTGGATTATTTTTCCAAATTGAATTTTTACCGGTTACTCTTATTCAACCATAGTCAATCTTTTTTTACAATATGTACACAGAAATAATTTGATATTGTTTGCGTTTTCAAACGATATATCTTAAAACCGCTTATTTGTTTCAAATCGCAAATTGGTTTATGAATCCTTACAATAGTTTTGTAAAAGCCCGAGGGACAACGACAATCCACACAAAAATATCTAAAAATATATATATACCCTAAAATTAAGTTGTACAACATGTTTATCTATTACATATTTATATGATACGAAATTTTTCTAGTCAACTCCTATTGTATTTGCCACAATAATAGATTGCACAATAGTTTTTCTACGAGTATTTGATTGTTTTGCTGAAGTGTTTAAGCGTTACAATCACGATTTGCTTGGAGACAAAAGAAGAATACTAATTGTGCTGCATTTACACAGAACGTAGGTAATGTGCATATTATTATTAATAGGTAGATAATATTTATGACCTTTTATTTTTGTGTGGCGTGGTTTGGCGTCATGAATAATTTACTTATATTTTATATTAAGATAAAAATTGATATTTGACATATGTCGCTGCAGCCATTTTCGCGAAGTACATTTTATATTTGAAATAACGACGCGAAGTCGTTAAAGGATATCTAGGACCGCGGGGAGGTCGCCCTATTTAAGTTGCTACGCGAGCAGTGGTGTTCATCCCCGAGGCTCGATCCCACACCCCTGCGCGGTTTGTGGATATCACCGTTTCGTTTCGAAATAATGACAATAGTATATTTTATTCTATTTCTATAAAATTCGTAATATGTAACAAAAATATATAACCCAATCGTCTGTTACACTTATATTTTGTTTTTTGTATTATTGATTTCAATTAATAATCATATTTATTATAAAAATTAAAGTAAAAAACCAAAAAAGAAAATTAAAGTCAATTCCTACTTTATATCCTGCTAAATATCTTAATAATATAATTTATTCTCCCATTTAAAACTTAAATTAAAAAATTAAATTCAATTAATGTTGAACTATTAACGTCAGGTGTTATCCCCTACAAGTAATAGTAAGAATTGAAATATGCGTAATATTTCTTTTCAAGTTCCTATGCTTTTGTTCCTATATATATCTATAATGCAAACATACCAAGAGTGTACTGGATGGTACAGTACAGGGAAATTATCTCGTTAGAGCGGACAGTATATCCGCTGAATGATACCATTTACGCAGCGGATGCATGCTAAATCAGATTTATCTGCTCCTAACTGTTTAAATGATTAATAATAATATTGTATCGATCTTGCTTTTTATCTGAATCCATATTTTTTTAAACGCATTTCACTCATAGCTCTAAATAAGGATTCCCTGTGTTTTTACATTATAGACACACAAAATGACAAGGATAGCCTAAGAATACAGGCGGTGCATTCTCGAAGCTAAATTGTTTGATAAACTATCAGTAAATTATGTAAAATATAATATATTTTTCAATTAAATGTTTTTATCTTATAAAGTCAATGAAAACTGTATCTGTAGCTACATCCTAGCGAGAATCACGTAAAAAACAGCATGCGACCGATAAGGGTTAACATTTATAAGTTAATAAAATAAAATTTATTTCTTTATTTAATCTTCTTTGCACACAATGCACAACAGGCGGACTTTATGCCAATGAGCATGCTCTACCAGTCAACCCGCGCGCGATACATATACGTAAACAAACAATATATAGATATATATAGTATATATATATATATATATATATATATATATATATATATATATATATATATATATATACATACGTCTGTGTTTATATGTATATGTATATATATATATAAACACACGAGAAAAATAAAATGAAAATTTGAAAAAATAAATATTCAACTTGTAGCAAGTACTCTCATCCTTAGGAGCAGGACTTAAAATATTGTCAGACTGAGTATTTTATATATAAATAAATTACTAACATAATTTTTTAATCACATTCTTAGAAACGGAGAAGAAAAAATCTTCTTAGTTATCCCTTATTATTAATAAATTGTTTTCTATATACATTATTGGTATACCTAAAAAAATAAATTGTTTGTAGAATTCTCATACAAATTAAGGTGCGTAAATTAACAAGAAGTAAGTGAACTTAATACACAATATAATTAAAAAAGAACAAATGTATTAAATTTAAATAAAACTACATTTATTAAAATATACATTTTAAAGAACGCATCGTCTAAATATAGCGCTGTCTAGTGAATACTTTCGAAAACACAACTGAATGTTGATCTTAATAGTTTTCTAGATGTCACTATATATAAAAAAAATGTCTTATGGTTTGGATATTGTTTTAATCTTAAGTTATTTATAAACTTGATTCATTGTGTCCCGCCAATTCGCGCCTGGGGTGGGTTCCCAGGCTTGTATTTTTGTATTGAACTTGTATGGTTAATTATATTCATACAAGGCAATTAATAAGTATTAATGATAATACACACCATCTCTCTATAGATTATAAAGTATTTTAGTAGTGGGTCTGAAAAAGTATATCCAAGGTCAAACTCATTAATTTTTGTGACAATATAATAGTAATTTAATGATTTTATTTTGAAAAGAATGTTTTTATAAAATTAATATATAAGAATTATATTAACCAACTCGATTATTATATATGTCAACATATTGAAAGTGTTGTGTTTTATCGTCTGTAATGAGCGGAGAGGACACTTTCTAAAAACCATGTTGGGCAGAATACTCCGACATATAGTTTGAAAACTAAATTATGCTACTACACTTCTTTTCTCTGTTCACAGCAAATTACATACGCACCTTTATTTATATAGGTCTATAATACTTTATTAAATTTTATTGCTTAAACATTACAATAATTTAGATTTTTCGTAGTTGGATATTAAGTAAATTTATGACAAATCGAAATAAAATCTTATGTAAAAAATAAATTTTGAATAACGTTTTTTAATCGATTGTAGAAATTAAGCAATTGCTTCATTATCTTTTATATGTTAAATTTTTATTTTTGTCTTTGATTCGATTTCGAATAACTAAAATAATCAGATAAATTATCTAAAAGTGTACTGAAGTAGTAGAACTATAAATTAAAATAACAAAAGGATATATATTGAATTGTTTTTTTTTTACATCTACAAGAATTGTTTGCATTTTTCACAAAATCTTAATAGAACGACATCTAGAAAACCCTTTCAGAAACTAAGCTAAGTGTTTATCTACATAGTTTTCTAGATGTCGCTGTACACATAAGAATCAAAATATGGTTTAAATATTGTTGGAATCTCAAATAATTAAATACGCCCATTAATGTTGCGATCGCCAATCCGCGCCTGGGTTAAAAAAACCCAGGCTGATAATATTTTTTGTATTGATCTTGTACGTTTGTTTACACAACCTACAAGGCAAAATATTTAACTTCTATTTATTATATACCAATCAAAAACGTGGTAACAATCTTATTCTAGGAGTATTTTGTTTTTTATTACATTATTTATAATATATATATTACATTATTTATATTATATGACTTGTATTCGCGCCTAAAAAGGTATATTATATCTAGAACTTACGATTTTATTTTGACGTGTCTTTATGTTTTGTTGTAGCCTTAGTTCTTAGCGCAGCATACTCAAATTTTATCTCCTGTCATAAAAACAATACTGTATAGAACTTATTATATAAGGGCAAAACTGAATGTAAACAAAATTTCGATTTATTTTTAAGAACATTTTTATATATATATTTTGAAGTAATTACTTCTTTTTTTATATTTGCTGTTTTACCCTCTAATTTATGCTTGATTGGCAAGCGTATTTATTATGTACGGCAACGCACCTAAATTTCAACGGAGGGAAGAAGCTAAAGTAGTGAATTGTTATGGCTATTTTGATAATGATATAATAGCCTTTGTTACAAATAGAGAATAGTTTAACTTCTGTTACATGCAATGAGTGCGTGCACTCCTTTACTATATACTGATCGGATCATACAGCTGGATAATTCATATTTACATATATACTTGGGACTCGGATTTTGATTATGGAAGCTTTAGCATATCTGATTTTATAAATCAGGTGGGCTTATTCCACACCAGGCAGAAACTAATATCAAGATCTACAAGACGAACGTAATTTTAACCTTCGCTGTCATTTATGAGTCGTTCAACTTCGAGAGACTAGTTAATATTGTTTCATTTAACGTGATAATAACTAAGAATCTGTTACTCACCGCTTAGTGAGCTCACCTGTAATGGAAGGTTTAGTACTCGTTGTTTCGCAGTGTGTAACTAATAAGCAAGCAAATAAAAAACATTGTAGCATTATGTTTAGAGTATTCTAATAGTATATAAGCCATCATGATTTATTTCAGATGTCTTGAATGTTAACTAAAGTTAAATTTAAATGACGATCGACTTAGAAGAATATATCGTTTTCAAGGTTAACGATCCTAGGTTATATACCTACAGAAATGTCAATTCCTGCTGAAATGGAGGCGCTCTGTGCCCTGAAGTGGGATATATATGAATTGCATAAAAAAGTTTAATTTTTCACTTTTACAGTCGATTTTAGTGATTTATAATGACATTTATTACCTAGCCCTCAGCTGCCATACAAATAAAACTATTTTTATTCATATATTATAGCTCATTTAATAACGGTATGATTGGACGTGCTAAACCTAGGAAATACAACGTCCAAGTGACGCATTTTGCATTTGCTTATACAAGAGACTTTTCTCAAACCTAGTATTCGCGATCCTAAAATTGCCAATTATAATATAGTCCGTAACGATAGGTTGCGCTCCCGTGGAGGTGGCAACGGTATCCCATTAGACCCTCCGTCATTGACCAACGTAGAAGCATCCGTTTGCATGATAGCCATGACCGGTCACGCGCCCATCACATTAGCTTCAGTTTACCTCTCCCCAACCAAAAAGATAATTAAAAATGACATCGAGGCACTCTTGAACTTAAACCCTGAAGTCATTCTGTGTGGAGACTTAAACTCCAAACACGAAAGCTGGAATTCTACGTCCAACAACACAAACGGCAACTCACTGTTTAATTTATCGATACAATTACACTTCGATGTAATTGGCCCGGAAACTCCGACACGATACCCAACCCACCCGGGCCACTCTCCTCAAGTCCTCGACATCACGTTGTTTAAAAATATAACCCTAGCTCTCAGGTCCATTGAGACCATTCACGAACTAAATTCCGACCACAGGCCGGTCATTCTCAAACTTGGACTACCCGACGCTCCTTTTGCCATCACGAAAAAAGTGATAAATTGGCGCAAATTAGCGACAAAGCTAGAATCTTCTAGCTCTGCGCAGTTAAATAACATTCCCTCCAGCATAGACTCACGCGATTCAGCTCTTAAAGCTATTGACTCTCTCTCCGCGCATATAAGCACATCGATCGAAAACTCGACGAAAGACGCGTCATTCCCACCGCTTGTCAAACCCAACAGCAATGCGCTCGCGTTCGATGACTTGGAGAAGGCAGAATGCTTAGCTGACAGTCTAGAGGCCCAGTGCACCCTCTCCACCAAATCATTCGATCATGCCCACATCTCGCATGTGGACGACGAAGTCGCGCGTCGGAACTCACTACCACCAGCGGACGAACCACTGACACCGATCTCACTCGACGAAGTTAAAAACATCATAAAGAACTGTAAAAGCCGCACGGCCCCGGGCGCTGACGGTATTAGCATGCGGGTAGTTAAACTGTTGACCTTACCGCTACTTACGATTATAGTGAACATTTTTAACGTGCTTCTCACGACCAGATCATTCCCGGATGCATGGAAAGAAGCCGACGTCATCGGCATCCCTAAACCAAATAAGCCCCGTAACCTACCAGATAGTTACAGACCGATTAGCCTCCTCAATACCCTGGGGAAAATCTACGAGCGTGTCGTTTTGAGCCGGCTCAAAGCATACGCCGAGTCCAATAACCTCATCCCAAACGAGCAATTCGGGTTTAGAGAACTCCATTCCTGTCCCCAGCAGGTCCTTCGCTTAACTGAACACATTCTTGAAGGTACATCCCAGCGTAGACCAATCAATACAGGAGCGCTTTTCTTCGACGTGGCAAAAGCCTTCGACAAGGTCTGGCACAACGGTTTGTTATATAAACTATACCACATGAGTGTGCCCGATAGACTCGTTCACATCATACGAGAATTCCTTAGGAATCGAACCTTCCGCTTTCGCGTCGAAGGAACGCGCTCCTCTCCCCGCCCCCTTAGGGCGGGGGTTCCGCAGGGATCCTGCCTCTCGCCACTTCTGTTCTCACTTTATACCGCCGACATTCCCAAGCACGCGAACGTGTCGCTCGCCCTATTTGCGGACGACACCGCCCTCTACACTTCTGATAGGGTCAAATACCGCGTGTCGAAACGGCTCCAAACTGCGGCCACTACTCTTGGTGAATGGTTCCGAAAATGGAGAATCGAGGTAAATCCCGAGAAAAGTGAAGCAATTTACTTCTCAAGGGGCACCAGTAGAGACTCCCACAAACGAGGCGGCCGACTCTTAGATATCACTCTCTTTGGCAGACCTATCCCGTGGAAAAAGTCTGTCAAATATTTAGGCGTCACCCTCGACAATCACCTGAATTTTACTAAACACATTCAAAACGCTCGATCCAAAGCGGCCTTCGTCTTAGGTCGTCTTCACCCTTTAATTAACGCCCGCAGCAAACTGTCCCTCAGACACAAGCTGCTTCTTTACAAAACATGCGTCCGGCCAATCATTTCCTACGCAAGTGTCGCCTTCGCGCACGTGCATAAAAGAAAAATAAATAAACTTCAAGTGATACAAAATCGCTTCATTCGTCGAGCCACCGGTGCTCAGTGGTTCCAGCGCAATATTGACCTCCACTGCGACCTTAACTTGCCGAGCGTCAAACAACACTTTAAAACACTCTCTAAGAAACATTTTGAGAGATCCGAATCCCATCCGAATCCACTGGTGGTACAATCGGTAAATTATTCACCCGATTTAAACGCGCGCCCGAAAAGACGACGCCCGCGTAACGTGTTACACGATCCGGACGACGAAACAGCGTCGTTCGGATCCACTCACGACACCAACACTCACACGCACCCCGGCCCTAGCCGAGCACGTAGAGTAGGGAACACTTCTACACCGGCCGCTTACACGAGATTCTCTCACGTACCCGGTCGGTTTTCACCCCTAGACCTTAGGGTCTATGGGACTAATAGGGACTATAGTTACTAAAGTTCAACCTCCCCTACACGTTTAACGTAGAATCATGACGAGTTTAAAATCAGCACACACACATATGTGTACCTCCGACACGGCATCAGGCCGATGGAGTCTGCGATTTGCGCAGATTCCCAATTATATTTTACTAGCCCGCGGGCTTTCAGCCCGCGGGCCCTGAATACGATAAAGCTGTTAAAGCCAATAGGCTACCAGCATTAAAATCTTCGAATCAATCAATCCAAGTGACGCAATGGCGAAATGTTCATTTTTAGAGAAAAACGTGGTATCGATTCCCACATCGGAATAATCAGACGGTATACAGATAACCGTGCTGTCGAGCTGTTAATGCCACACATTTATTATTGCTCAGCGGCATTAATAATATAATTAGTAGTACTTGTATCGATTAAATCGCTTAGCTCATGAGGTGTTTTAAAGCATATAATTTTGTAAAGAATTCCTAGAATATGTAATGAAGTATGTATTGAATATTACATTATATTTTTATGAACGCTTTTTTGAAACAGAGCGTAAACACATTAAAGATTTAAAAGAATTATTGATTGAGCTGTAATAATGCCCTTAGTGAAAATAGTGACCAAGACGGCTCGAGGTATGCGATTACGAATTTACGTATTGTTAAGCAAAAGAAGAATACCCTTATTCTTCTGAATCTTAAAATCTGATCAAAACTGAATCTTAAAATATTTTTTTAAAACAGAGCGTAAACACATTAAAGATTCAAAAGAAATATTGATTGGGCTGTAATAATGTCCTTAATGAAAATAGTGACCTAGACGGCTCGAGGTATGCGATTACGAATTTACGTATGGTTAACCAAAAGAAGAATAAGGGCAAAACTGAATCTTAAAAAAATTGCATTTATTTCTAATAACAGTATCAACAGTATTTTTGAAGTAATTTCCTTTTTTTTCCTTTTTGCTATTTTACCCTCTAAATTATGCTTGATTGGCACGCGTATTTATTATATATTTATGTGTATTTACACATAGTTTATGTAACTTCTTATTTTGTAATAGATTATTATATATTTTAAATAGATGAAAAGAAAAAAAATATATTCACCTCAAAGATTTTTGCCGTTTATCTTTTTTGAACCAATACTAGTCAGCTTGCCGCCATGATGGCTATTATACCAAACTTTCTATAGACTTTTTAAGTCAATTTAAAATGTCACGATACATGCATTTATTTCACATCACTCAACTTACAGTCCTTAATCGAACTATATAGCATAGTACGTCACCACAAGTAAACAATACACCTGACGATAACACAAGATATTAAAAATGTAATAAAAACACATCACTGATGTAATTGGTGGGAAAAGTCCACACACGTATTTAAAATAGAATTTATTTAACTTTTCCCGCCAACTTACGTCAGTGACGTTGTGTTTTTATTTCATTTTCATAATCTTATATTATTATCAGTTATATTGTTTAATATTAATAAAGTTCGATTAAGGTGTATAAGTGAAGTGATATGAAATAAATGCGTAACTTTTTAAGTTGACTGAAAAAGTCCATAGAAGGTTTTTAATAAATTTGCCACCATTTTATCAAGACGTAACGTGATAAGCTGACTTAGTTTTCAAGAGATTGGATATTATTTTATATTACTTGACACTGGCATAATAGTTGTAACTAATTGCCATCAAAGAAAAGAAAAAAAATACAATTTATTCTGTATTGCGAATTGCAAGTAGTGTGACATAAACATTATTTTATAAAACAGACCCATAGACAATCAGAATTTTTTTGATTATATAGAAATAAATAAATAAAATATTTGTTTCTATATAATCTTAATATATTATTTAAATCTTAATATATTATATAAATCTCAATAACCTTAGTCAAATATATATATGTATGTATTTTTTTACGGATACATTTTAAAATAAGACAATATCCAAAATGAAATATTGAAACATATGTTTTTCTCAATTAAAATAACAAAACCTTGAGCTTATCTGCCTACACACCTATAACATTAGACTATGATAAACATTAATTTCAATAAACCAGTTGTTCGTTTCTAATTAACACTAGCTGTTGCCCGTGGGTTCATTCGTACTTATTTTTAAAAATCTTTTTATATTGATGTATCTTTTTATATAGCATCCCTAGATAACATCTAAGCTTCGATCAAAGATCAAAAAGTAATCTATTGTCATCAGTTAGTTTGGTTGTCGCAAAAGGCAACATTTTTTTTTGTGAAATTAAAGAAATAAAAAGATGTATAGTTGTTTTATTTATTTATCACTGTAATAACATTTATTGTAAAAGCCACATTAGGCTTTTACAATAAATGCTATTACAATGATAAATAAATAAAACAATTATACATCTTTTTATTTCTTTAATTTTGAGAAATTAAATAAGAAGCAATCTTTTTTTAGGAAGATCCACATGGAATTTTTTAATTATGACAAATTATAGTGGATGAGCATATAAGTCTAATATATTTTTTTAAAAAGAAGACTAGATTATAAAATTTTAATATTACTAGAATCCTTGTTAATTATTCCATGTAAGGTAACAATGCTTGTGCTAGAAAAATATGGTTCACATCAATACTTGATATGAATGATAATGGTAAAATCGAATTCATGACTAAGATTTAGTCATGAATTTAAAAATTGGTAATAGTTTCGTTATTGTAATAAAAACCCCATCCCCAATCCTGCCTGTTAAACATGCAATTAGTGCAATAAGAACGTCGGAAGGGCGATGTATTGCAGTGGATAGTTGCGGCTGTGTTGATAGATTGATAAAAAGAAATATTTTTTTCTAATTCACAGACAGACAGTTTAAATTACAAATAATTTTATGTATGGTTTTAAGAGTCTCAAAATATTTGTGAATATTTTGAGATTCAGTTTTATAGTTTGGCATGTTTTCGAGCGAAATAGCAATCTTGAAACGTAGTACATAATATGCGCATTTATTGGCACATCGTTAAAATACCATCAAAATTATTAGCCATTCATTTGGAACAGACTACGCAGTTTAACATGATGTACAATATTATGTTTCTATTTCGGAAAACTACGCAAACTTGAAGTTTTTATAGTCTCCGAACACCATTTGTAGAAATTGAACTATTTTCATATTAATACACCTACATCGTGACAATAAAGACTCTACGGAACTCTTCTTTAGTTATATAAAAACACTTTAAATTAAAGCCACCGCCAACTTATGACACAAACACTTACATGCACCTCGGCACTAGCCGAGCACGTAGAGTAGGGAACATTTCTACACCGGCAGCTTATACGTGATTCTCTCACATGCTCGGTCGGTTCTCACCCTAGACTTTAGAACCTAGGGGACTAATAGAGACCATAGTTACTTAGGTCCAATCCTCCCCTACACGTTTAACGTAGCGTCATGACGAAATTATAATTGACACATACACATCTGTACCTCCGACACGGCGTCGTGCCTGGCCACTGGAACAGCTTTATCGAATACTGGCCCAGTATTCGATAAAGCTGTTAAAGCCGGTCTCCAGCACTCGTCTACTCATGAATTCTTTTTTATTCTTCTATCACTAGAATTAATTCTCTTTTTACTAGATTTTGATTTAACACGAGTTCAAAGGAATAAAAATTCTCTTTTTGTACGAATTGTTTTGTTTTAACACAATTTTTAATATTCTGTTAATTTTTCTAGGATATCAGAGCAAAAAGAGCGAGATATTTCGTATGTTTAAGATATGTTTAAATTAGACTTAGGAAAAGTCTCTGAGACAAAGAGAAATCTACTCGACTATAAATTATTTATAAGACAATTATAAATAATTGATAATTCAGTAATCGCAAGATAATAAACAAAATAATTCTAGTGATGCTTGTGATATTGAAATCTTGTGCAAACGTATGCGTTTATTGTGTGAAAGTGACAATGCATAAAACTGTGTTATGTTTAGGTTGTTTTTACTTTTTTATATTAATAAATTCTAGATAATATTTTCTGTCTTTCAAAGTAAAATTTATTTTGTATATTATATTTAATGAATTAAAATGTGTAAGCATAAATAAATTTTGAGTGATTTGATGATATGATTACACCTAATTCTCTTTTTACACGAATTTTTTTCCCGCGAAATTTTTGGGAACGTATTTATCGTATAAAAAGAAAATTAGTACATGTCAGTAAAATATGTACATGTCTAAAAGTGTCAATTTATCTAATGATTTACTCTTAAAAATATTTGTTAATTTAATTTTAAATCTTTTACATTCGCTTTTTCGTCAGTCAACTGTGGCGATTAATGCATTCGTACATGATAAAAAAGCTTGTTGTGTGATTTATAGAGGTCGGCGCTTCGCCGAAGCAAATTGTTTCCTCATTTGTGCGTCTGTGAACACCAGTGCAACGGTTCAAATAATATATAAACTCCAGTTGTCCTGACCAGGCAGACGACCGGTTGATTCAGTCAAGTTTCAGGGCTGATTCAAGGTTAAAATACTGTCGAATATATATATATTTCTTTAACATACAAGTGTAGTTTTTAAGAAAAATGCTTAAACTTTAAGGGGCCATAAATTATGTCAAATAAATTTCAAGAGTAAGACGTAGGGTTGAAGTTTAGAGTTTTGGCACTTTAAAGTTAACTTAAGCTAAGGCTCATCCCTCTCATGTTACTCGATGTTATACTTTCCCCTCCCCCTTCCCCCTTAACGTGTGACATAATTAATGAATGGCCCCTAATTTCAAACATTTAACAATAGGGGACAAATATGGGTTCCATAGATGAAAGTCGTTTTGCCCGAGAAAAATGCCTAGTTACATATATTCAACTATTCTTCCATATTCTTTTAGTATACTACATACAATCCTTTTTTTATTTGTTCCACTGTTAGGCACGGGACTGCCATTTTCAAACCACTAACACAGTACGTCTGTTTAAGGCCAATTGGCGCAGCAATTCAATACGGAATCTATAAGCCATACATATATTTATCCTGATGCGGAAATTGACTCGCGACCGTTGTCTCCAAAAGCGGTAACATTGTCAGTGAGTTAATAAGGGCACCAGCCCTTGCTCCCTTATCAACCCTTTATCTCGTCGATATATGTGTTTGTTCAATCCTTCATCTAATTTGCATTGCGTATATTTGAGATTCTTCGTAGATCAAGTTTAAAGTAAATTATTTAACGAATCTCATGCTCTTGTATTGTTTATGCGGTAAAAAAGTTTATAGGCCGTAAACATCGACTTCACAAATATTCCGATGAGTAAAATTGAAACGCAGCAGACGGTACAAATAAATTCACTCCGGTCAGTAATATACCATATTTATAATATTATCTATATTATAACCAGTAGTAGTTCAATTAGTATGAATGGGTTTTATGGAGATCGTGAATTCGATTCTATTTTTTGGACTATTGACTATATGTATTGAATTAACTATATTTTTTATAGCAGACCGCCGCTTATACAAACCCGCAATGCCGGAGGCAACAAATGTATTGCTGGCTTTGTGTGGACACATACACACGTCTTTTGAATTCCTCTATGTCGTATTTATTAGGAAACACTGGTAGATATTTATCCAGTTGCGCCGATCGTGTCAGAAAACTGCGTCTAAATCGCACGCTAATAGATTACCAGCCATCAAGATGGTGGGCATAATAGTTCAATAGTGGAACTGTGCGGCTGGTAGGAGACATACAACAAGTCCTTAGAACATTCGCCGTAGTGAATTCCATATACTCATAGTACGCAGATAGTTAAAGAAACTATTTACATATATAAGAATATATATGTCCTACTACAAGCATTTTATCATATTTGTTCCTACAAAAAACTTATAATAAACTAGACATCTAAATTTCCAGGCCAGACCTATATGTATGTCACGCTGTGGAAGGTCACCCTAATTCCTGGAGGAATGAACATTATCCTACCACATTTAAAGATTGATTGACGGGGGTTTCCCGTCGACCCATATATTTATCCCGATGAGAGAATTGAACCCGTGACTATTAAAACTAATGGCGTTAGCTTCGCCACTGAGCCGATTAGATTGTCAGGTAAAAGCTAGTCTGATATAAATTCATATAACATTTTCACAACATGTGATGAAATCGATATACCAAGTGGTAGATTAGATAGGTAATTTTTAAGTGGTAGCCGTAGGTACACTGGTACTGAGTGTGTACATACTTGGCATAGTTTATACTTAAGCGCAGACCACACTGGAAACGAAGCGAAGCGAAGTTAAGTTCATTTGACTTTGCTCATAACGCCCAAATGAACTGTGTTGTGCAAAAATGATCCAACCTACAAACCGAAAAAATTAAGATATTGATGCCAAACAATCTACACTAAAAAATAAAGTTTCAACCTCAGTATTCAATTATCTTTAAAATGACATATACATCAAAGTTATAATACAATAACTGTCATTAGAAAAATGCTTTTGTTCGTGTTACGCGCGGGGTCTCTTTACCCCTTTCGCAAAGGGCGACATTTCCCTTCGCAGGGATTGTTGAATTTGCTATAATAGCTCCCGTAGTGTATGAACACTATACAAGTTAGTAAAATAAAGCGTTGACGTAGTTCAAGTTTGTTCTTCGTGGAACTGAAGTATGAAAAGACACGGCAGCTAAGCGAAATTAGCTTCGTTTCGCTTTGTTCCCTGTATGGCCTGCGCCTTATAGTATATTGTGCTATTATTGAAGATGTATTTGTTAAGGTGTCATAACTTCGAATGGGTATTACTTTCTGAAACTGGTCTACTTAAGTACAATTACCTTTATTTCTCTTTCTACGCAGGTCCATATTCCCATCTATCTCAGGTATCCTATATCCCAGGTAATTCCAAAACTGTTCAGGCGGATTGAGGATGATAGATTGTTTTTATTACTAATGAAGACGCTATCGCTCGACTCGTATATCATAAATATGTATAAACAAAAATAGTATATATCTAACTTTTTTAATGTCTGATAGAAATTGTTTTTATTATTATTAGTAAGTGTACATTTAACACTCAAACGACGATGATTTGTTTTATTATTTACATCATTCATCAGCACATTTCAGATTTTTTGACGTTATGTTTTTAATTCAGTCAATTATGGAGTTCAATTATTTGAAAAAACCTTACATATTATTTACTGTAGTCTTACATTAATAAATGTATCACTAATGTATTAAAACTTTTTAGTTAATTATACCTTTTTACTTTTTTTACATTCGTAATTAAAAATTTTAAATAAAAATAAATTGTGATATATAAAAAACAAGATTCGATCGACTGACGTCTTTCGTTAGAGATGTCAGCTTTCCTTGTATAAGAAATTAATATTGAATATAAAATGTAAAGTTAAAAGTGAAATACATTAATAAAAAATTTAATTTATAAATACAAATATAAAAAGTAAAGTGATTCATCAATAAATTAACTTCACTCGGAAGAGTTACACTCTATCGAAGATTAAACCTTGCCTGGCACGTTATAGTACCTACTAAATTAAATTAGGTGTCCGCGATCTTTTCTACCTTTTTTTTTACTAAATATAATTATATATTTATCCCGTGTACTTACTTAAACTATTCATCTGATTGCAATGTCATTTGTATCCATTAGTGCCGCGTTGGAGAAGGTTTTTGAATCGTAGAAGCATTTTACAATAGATAACGCGAGAATTTTAAGCAGTTTAACGGAAATGCATGCTTTTTGCGTATGTAAAACACATATTCTTTCCTTTAAATAGCGTTCCAACGGATGTCGGCTAATAACTTGTTTACGTACCAACAAGTTAATTCTTTTTAATTCTGTATATATTTATATTCTGCTTTATGATGTTGGATTGCGACAATTCAAGAGGTTAGCAATTTGCTCAAGTCAATTGCTTCTTCATTTAAATGATATTTGAACGGACACAGATTGATGGATTTGTCTTTTTTTAAGAGAGATTGTACAAGAGCAAAATGATGAATTTTGATTAGTTTTTACGTCCTCGGTCGTAACTTGTTTTTCAGGACGTTTTACGAGATTATAATTGATATAATAATTATTCTTATTGTACTGTATAACTAATATAAAGCTAATTTTCGTACCATTTATCCAAAATAATGGGGTAATTAAACTTCAATATTGTCTATATAGTTATTGGCTTCCTTTGAATTAGTGAATTGAAGTGGCAATGGGTTGCTCAGATCTGTCGCTATATTGCTAGCCGAGACGAGTGCTGAAGCGGAAATCGAGACCTGAACACAAGACAAACGAAGTGTGGGACTTCCCTAAACAGATTGTGCAACGATCTGTGCAGGGTAACTGGCAGAGACTGGCTGCATAAAGCCGAAAGAGGCGGCGCATCTATATCCAGTAGTGGACCGCAGGCTGCTAATGATTGTTTATAAAAAAGTCTATAAATTTTGTCACAAAAGTTTATATTCTTGTCGAGTCAATGAAAAGTTCTATTTGAATTCTTATTATAGGTAAATTATCTGAACACATCTATTCATCTTAATGTTACATACACATTCTAATTAATTTTTTGATTCATTTAAATGTTATTAGCTTTTAAATTAATCGTATATTAGCATAATTTGGTGTATTTTTTATTATTATTTAAATTTATTTATGATTAAAAACTTATGTATATAATATTTCAATATTACATTCATAAGTTTGTAAATATAATATAATAACATAATACAACACTTTGGAATGTGTTTTGTGTTTTAAAACTTACTTTTTTGGCGTAGCGAACTATCTTGACCTCCGAACAGATCTTACGCCACCGTACACCAAAAAGAATAGGTCCTGCGCCACCCCCAAGCCAATTGCAGATTTGAAGGCTGCGCAAATCATCCTCCACCATGTCTTTCCAGCGGTACCTGGGGCGCCCCACAGGACACCGTCCAGTTGGGCGACCTATATATATTCTGATGTACCATGTCCATACGCAAATAACACCTATATGTGTTATTTGCGTATGGACTTACTTAAGGAACTTCTTCATATTATGTCGAATATGCTATTAATTCCTCTCGAATGTACCGAAAAATTAGTTACAGGCGAATTTACTAGAAATAATCGACTAATTGGCTCAGTGGCGGGGTCCTCCGCTCGCGTAGTCAATGGTTGCGGGTTCGATCCCCGCATCGGAATAAATATATGAATGGATTACAAATATTTATTCCGAGTCTGGTAATCCCGCCAATCCGCATTGGACAAGCGTGGTGGGTTTAAAGTCCGTTCCTTCAGAAATGGAGTGGCCCGTGCTCAGCAGTGGGACATATATGAGCTGTTAAATAAATCGTTTACTGGGTAGCTTATTTCACAGTTGTCATTATATTTGCCATTATATATATATATATATATATATATATATATATATATATATATATATATATATATATATATATATATATATATATATATATATATATATATATATATATATATATATATATATATATATATATATATATATATATATATATATATATATATATATATATATATATATATATATATATATATATATATATATATATATATATATATATATATATATATATATATATATATATATATAACATTGCCTTAAATGGTGGATTATGTAGGAAGCATCGCGGTGGCTGACGGTGAGTGATCAATGTGAATCATTCGGTGCACGCGCACTCAGATCGCACTCGCCTTAGGTTCACCTACGCAGCGTGAAACCAGTTACTTAATCACAAATGTGGCTCGAAATGTATATATGAATTACGTCAGAATTGAAACAATTTAGTATCAATATTAAAATAATAAATCTGAAGTTTAATAATCGTATTCGCCTTTATATATCATACCATTCCATGCGAATGTGTCAAAAGATTAAAGAACAGATAGGTAAAAGGTCAAATTAAATTATTCTAGTCTCATTTTGTTTTATGAATTATTAGGTACATATATAAATGAAGAAAAAAGGTTCAAGATTTTTTTTAAGTGTTCGAATAGATGTGCAAATAAATCATAAAAAAATATCATTGTAAAAATAAAGTAATACACGATAATAGTTTAATTCACAGACGAAATTTCTGATCCAATCCCTCTTAAATGACTTTGCAAAAGAATAAGGGTAAACGATTATGCGTGCGGAATGAATCTTGTTGGAAAATGTAACAAGCTGGAAAAGCATATGGTGGCAATAGGAGGACTTAGGCTATGGAGCAAAAATAGGGGCGTATATGGGGAAGAATTGTAGAGGAGGCCAAAACTCATCCTGGATTGTAATGCCAATGGAAGATGAAGATTTCTATCATCTGAATGTGACTGTCGGCATATTTGCTTTTTTGAAGGATATATATATATATATATATATATATATATATATATATATATATATATATATATATATATGTAGATAACAATTCCAGAACCCGCAGTTAGGTCGAATCGAAGTCAATTGTTTCCTCATTTGTGGCCTAAACAAGCAGTGCACTGGGTCTGGAGAGCTATTTATGACAATAACTGTAATAGCACTATGACTCACGATGTCATCAGTTTAGTCAAAATGTCTTTAAGACAAATTGTGGTGGACTTTTCCCGTCAACTTACATCAGTGACGTTGTGTTTTTATTTCATTTTCATAATCTTATATTATTATCAGTTATATTGTTTAACTATGGTTTATTATACAATATAGTTCGAATAAGATGAATAAGTGAAGTGATATGAAATAAATGCGTGTATCGTTTTTTTTTTCAGTAAACTTTTTAAGTTAATTGAAAAAGTCCATAGAAGGTTTTGGTAAAAAGGACATTTTATCAAGACGTAACTTGATAAGTTGACTAGATTTATTTCAAGAGATTTGATGTTAACACATTTTACTTGACACTGGCATAATAGTTGTAACTGATTGCCACAAAAGAAAAGAAGAAGAAGACAAATTGTGGTTATGACATACGCAGACGTTACTTATGTCCATAACCATCCGTCTTTAATAAACAATTTAAAGTTGCTACAAACAAAAGATAATCTGCGCGCTCTCTTACTAACCCAAAGGTAGTTGAGATATCCAATTACGTCGAATTACGAAGAAGAAGAAACACAAAAAAAGAAGTAACTTCCTCTCAACCTAGGCGACTGAAACATATTGTAGATGATATTTACGACCAGGTCACCGCTGTGAATGCGGCCCACATAGCTCTTAATAACACCACCACCAATATGCAAGCTTTCCAACACTCACACCATACACGTCAATAGTATGAAGATACCGTTTCGATACCCTCGCGTATCAAGCCGTTATTAACTAACCGGGCCCATCCTCATCTCAATAGAGATCTCACTTAAGGTGCGCCACCTAGCCCGATCTTCGGCTACGTGCATCCAGTTTCTGTCAGCCGCTTTGCGCAGATCGTCGATCCACCTAGCAGGTGCCTTTACTTCAACATAAAGGCTCTTGTATTGTAATTGGCTCCTATCCTGGTGCCGTAATGAGTCTTTGATCGTTACAGCATGATTAGATTTTGTATTTCCAGACTAAGGAGTTCCCCTTTTCGCCTTCCATGTCATAATTTTTCCCACTTGCGGACCTCTTCGTCATTCTGACGAACTAAAAGCCCTAGGGCTAATTTTTTTATGGGATAGGAAGGCAAACGAGCAGGCGTGTCACCTGATGGAAAGCTACCAATACCACCCATAGACATCCGCAGCACCATAGGCAGTGCGGAAGCGTTGCCGATCTTTAAGGAAAATGAAAGGGTAGAGGGAGGGGGAGGGGGAGGGTGTTGAGCCTCCGGAACTCGGCCACTCACCGTACGAAGCGCGGTAGCTAAGTTTTCTGCGGGAGTGTGGTACTTCCCCGGGCCAGCCGGCCCATTCATGCTACAGACAAATGTTATGCCATTCTTAATAAAGTATTCGTCTGCAGCGTGGCTCTATCACTATTAGCTAATAACGCTATTTCGCACAAAAAACAGTTTAGTGTCGAATTTTTTTTTAAAGTTTTTAAAACAGTAATAAAGAAAAGAAGATGTAAAAAAGTTTACAAAACCACCTTTTAATCAACATACTTTAATATTTGACCATGGTTTCCACGGAGAATCGAGTCAGATAACTCTGTCTAATGAACCAAACTGTCATTGAACATAATATCTACGTTGCAAGGCTAACAGTTGTTGTTATTGCATATTTTTACATTATTCACCATAAAATTTAACAGTGATCACGTTTTCCCATTGTCACATTATTGATGCCATTACAAAAAGAAAAATATTGTATTTGTTATTTTTTACAAAGTTATATATTATATATAGAACGTTATATATAATGCAACCTTCATTAGGAAGATTTTCTTTGTTGATAATGTTTCATTAATTACTAACCAATTAAGGTCAAGCATAATCATATTGTTCACAAAATAATTGCGCATATTGATTTAAATAGAGAGGTCTTTGTTGCTCTTTTTGAACTTTAGATTTTGACTGTCCACGTAAATTCTTAGTAGTAGGCATATATATTGAAACATTTTAATATGACAGCTTTTAAAACGTAACAACATGGAACTGTTATCTCTAAACTGACCTAACAGACACGTAACATGTTCTATAGAAAATGAGTTTGTTGGAAAGAGATAGCATTTGTTACTTGTAACGGAACGTGCTTTTCTTTATTCTAGCTTATAGAAATTATCTTTGTTAGAAACATATAGCAAAGAACCAGAGTACCTATCATTTCTTTGAATGGTCGCGGTTAGTTTTACATAGTGGTACTACTAAACTACCTTAATAGTGGTACATTACGTGTTTATAAACCAGTTATATAGTTCTGCTATAAAATTAAACGTGCGCTCATTTTTTATGTTTCCTACTAATCGATTAATGTTGGTTGCGACTATGATGGTAGACGCATTAATTATTGGCCATGAAAGTGCCGATCTATCAGCATTTATTTCAATGTCATTGTCGACACCTGAATGAATAAAATGGAATTGATTTATATCCTTATATAGGTAACTAAAATGGAGATAGACAGGCCTTGTGTTACGAATTACCGAAGAAAAATAATGTACGTTCCATGCAAATCTTAAATTCGCTGGAAGAAATCCCTAACGGAGATAATCTCACAATTTTGTAAACAAATTTTATATTTAATGATTTTATTATATTTTTGTATGCAATAAAAACTTTTAAATTAAATCTTGAATTGCATTGCAAGTTGCAATGCTGCAAAATTATTACAAATTGGTATCTTAGAGATGGTAAAAAAAATAGGAAAGAGATGTTACAAAAGATAAAAGAATGAACTAAAGTTTACCGAAAGTCCGTATTGGATAAGAGTTGCAAGAGACAGAAAACAATGGAAAATTTTAGGAAAGGTCTTTGCCAGGTAGCACATTGAAATGAGAAACAAAATATCTAAACACTTAAAAGCAGGTAAAGAATGAACGATTGTACATCCTGTTAAGGCTTTATAAGTATTTCCTATAATCATAGTCACTAGCAAGAAATTATTAGATATTATTATCATTGTAATTTTATTAAGTGTGCCGACAAGAAGAGTGCATTTTGCAAGCTTTTAAACTACATACTTCCTTTAACCGTTTTTACTGTATTTTGACTAATTACTATTAGTTTTTATTACACTAAAAATGGCCAAAGACGAAGAAGTTCTCCTAAGTCAAGCAAAAACGTGTACTTTTGCAGACCGTCAAAGGTAGAAAAGTTGCTTACCTGGGGCATATCATGAGACATAACAGGTACATATTGCTGCAATTGATCATGATAGGAAATATCGCGGAAAAAAGACAATTTAGTCGGAGAAAGAAGTTTTGGCTACGTAATATCAAGAAGTGGACCGGGATAGCGAGTGCTCCAGAACTGCTGCACCACGCGAAATAAGAGCGTTGTACTGAATTGGCTGCCAACCTTCGCAAGACGGAGAATCACTTATAGAAGAAGAAGACTACTACAGCATTTACGAATTACATTTCGAACTGTACACATATAAATAACAAAGAACCGTGAAAACTTTCGTTACATCTTTATTTGGATATTTTTCAGGTGTTTAGGACATCATATTTACAAACAAGGAATCAGCGCGAATTTACTAAACTATTTTATTGGATTTCGTTTTCTTATGTTTTGACGATGTGTGCTACAATCAAACTAAATACCTTGGCGTCACCGTCTTGTCTCAGTCATTTATTTTGGATGACGTAGTTGCGTGTACCTACTTTATCTTAGAAGGCTTTAAAAGGTTATCAACAACACACCTCTAATTCCTGTTTTAGATAAGTGTGCTGCTTATCGCAAGCTGATACACGATATCTTTTTGTATGGAATATGGCATATAGCAACTCCATAATGACACTTCCCTTAAAGGTCGGCAACGCATCCGCACTGCCTATGGCGCTGCGGGTGTCTATGGGCGGCGTTGATTGTTTTCCATCAGGTAACACGTCTGTTCGTTTGCTTTCCTATCCCATAAAAATATTATATATTTAAATATTTAAAGTGAGCAAGAGTGAGAAAGTAACATGTCAGTTATACCAAGCACGTATTGTACTTAGCCCGTTTAAGACTTCCATTTACGGTGAAAGATATGATTAGAACGATAACGTTTTTTTATGGAATATGGCATATAGCAACCAGGCTTGGTCAGCTGGTAATTGACCAGTGCCAGAATGGACATTCATAATACTAATCACACTGGAAATGCCCAATTTAGGTTAAGGGTGTGAATAATGGACGGGAAAGAAGGATTAGGTAGTAAAGGAATAAAGGAAGGCGTAAGAAATTGAGTATTCGGATCCCTACACTTCTCGAACAATCTGCGGTAACACGATACATTTTTATCACTTTACGCCGATATTCTGTAAAGTATGGCTTTATGATTGTTAAAATTAGGAAATTATGGCAATAACACTATTCTCAAAATTTTTCTACAGGTCTCAAAATTACTTTTAGGTAAATAAAACACCTGCGCAGGGTGGCTGAGAGAAACTGGATTTGTGTGGCCGAAAAGTTGGTTTTTGGGGGAGGCCTATGTCCAGCAGTATGAGTCTATGACTGTCGTAGGCTTGTCGTGATGACATCACATTTATAATGGGGAGTGTTCCTAGGAATTATTCAATCTCTTACCAGTTTCTAACTTCCACGATCGGAGTCCCCAGCGCAAAAAAAAGTTTCATATTCACCCCCTTAATTGCTGATTATGTACCAGGTGCCTCATTTTCTTCTTTGGCTTATCCTTTCATTATTTTTCTTCTTATGATGCTTCTTCGACTAGCGAAGGTTAGCAGCCAATTTAGTGCATCTCCGTCATTAAGTTTTAGAAACAGTTCGACAGTATCTTCTATAAAAAAAATCTAATTTAAAGTATTTGCCAGAAGCCGATTAAATTATGAATTATAATAGTATTAATCGATAACCACGCAAAATAAGTGTTAAAAAAGTAACGCATGCGTTACTTTTTTAACACTTCGCGTTGGTTCAGTTATATTGGACTGAAATAAACCAAACGGCAACTTATGAATAATGCTTGGGACGTGGGATGCAAGTAGCTTAAACGTATCATTCGTTGTATAAAATCATAGATTATATGACACGTGACACGTTCACGTAATTTTATTAATGGTATTGTATAGACCATCAAACTTTTGTTTTGTAATATTATATATTTAAAGAAAGCAACATGACAGTTATACCAAGCACGTATTGTAGTTAGCACGTTTAAGACTTCCATTTATGGTGAAAGATACAATATAATGAGAACTATGTAAAGTCCGACGAGACAGACTTCGCAGATCCAAAGTCGCTCAGAGAGCTATGGAGAGGATTCCAGTGGTGGATGTATTTGGAAAAGAAGAAATGTTGGAGAACCAAGCAAAGTAAATTGGCAAAGTTTGTGACAACGGTCGGTACATGAGTGCTAGAATGAAGACCTTGGCTTAGCAAACCTGGCAAGGCACAGTGTGAAATACCCCCCGGCTAGATAGAGTAATTATCGGCGCAAGGCGACTGGCAGATCTTGGATGCGCCATGTGTGCCAGATCTTGGAGGGCTATGTGCAGTAGTAGACTTCTGTAATCTGATGATGATGATGAAATTTGATTATGAACGACGCAAATTATTTTTTTTTGTTTTATGTAATCAGATAAAATAATAATATATAAAGCTATCTGATTGGCGAACTTGAAATGACGAAGATTCCCTTCTATATATAAAATATTCACTAAAAACAAAAATAGTATTTAAGATCTGCATTATCCAATCCAATAGAATTTATTTTACAATCTTTTAGAATACTAGCAAATTAAATAAGGCAAAGGTAAATTTTACTATGGTATGCATAATAACAAAATAATGAAATAAACAATAATTAATTTTAATAATTGTTACACATTAAAACATTCCCCTAAAAATAAACTATATGTATATATATATATATATATATATATATATATATATATATATATATATATATATATATATATATATATATATATATATATATATATATATATATATATATATATTTTTTTTTTTTTTTTTTTCCGTCATATTTTAATTTTCGTTCGGCAATAGAACTTATTTTATATTTAAATTACCCCAGTATAATTTTAAGGACCTTAAAGATTACTTTAAATTTTTAATTTACTATACTTATACCATATATGTACATATGTCACACAAATACTTCGGTTTTTTTTTGTTAACTAATGCCATGGCCTCGTATCAGAACTTGGCACGCAACTATTTCATTACTTAGACAAGTGTTCGACACGCTTGCCCTCCTATCCCATAAAAAACAAGTAATTAATGATCTTAAATTTGTTGTAAATTTTATTTTAACTAAAAAAATAGGTTACTAGTATTATGGTTTTCATTGTTTGTGAATAAACCAGAAACGTATAAAATTATATAGGGATTAATAATAAGTCAGTGTTATAGATTGTGCCGAAAAATGTTTACCTACTCATAACCGATTCAGATTCATGGACTTGTCTTAACACATTCCGTGCCCAGCCATTTTTGCCCTAGTTGATGCTGAGGCTATTCGATTTTTGACTAAAGACTGATATATTATCATACTAGCCTTTGCCCGTGGCTTCGCTCGCGTGGAACTTGGTCTGCCACATTAAGTTACGTGACAGATTATTTTAAATAAATATATTTTTTTTTTATTTTATTTATGGTTCACAATTTTGGTCATAGTGGATTCCACATAAAAGGTAACTATTTAAGACAAACAATCCTACGGTAAATCATCTTTGTGTAACTCCAATGGTTTAGGCATCGTACGCCAAGATAGCTCTCAGAGGTCAGATTTTTTTCCGACTTAATTGACATGTATCGTTATATTACGACCAAAAAAATTACATAAAATCCTTACAAATTGTAGCCTATATGTTATTCCGATGTATAACCTATGTTACTGTAAAGTTTCATCCAAATCCGTCCAGTACATATACTCACAAACTATACAAACATACATACTCACAAACTTTCGCATTTATAATATTAGTAGGAGTAGGATAGGATAGTAGGACAATATTCATTACATCATCAATCCGTAAACAAGCTAATTAGAGTAGTTCCATTTTCCATATGACCTGAAGGTCAAGTTTATGTGTTCCATAGATGATACACATAACACGGAACGTGTTAAAAATCGCAGTGTTATAATTGTTGATTATTATAAAATTAATAATGGACCACTTCAGTGATGCATGAAGCAGAGGATTTTTAGTTTTTTAAATTAATTTATTATATTTTATAGTTTTTATTTATTTAAATTATTTTCTGGAATGGCCTGTTTATATGCCCGTAACCATACAGAGAACTACATATGTTATTAATGGAGTCAGGCGTTACTTTGCGGAAATCCATCACTATATGGACAGTCAAAAGTTTTAGTTAGCTAAGATCCACGACAAGCAAAACAATAACAGAAAATGAACAATGTGTGTTTTTCTGTTGGGTTAAGTGGATTTATTTGGAACTTAAACCAAAAACTTACTGAAAATCGGCAATTCTCCACCCACCAACCACTATACACAACACCAAACACACATTATCACTTTTCCATATTGTAAACGACACGTGTTTCGCCCCAAAACGAGGCATCTTCAGGTATAGTAGACTCTACCTGAAGATAGTGGTTGGTGGGTGGAGAATTGATTGCCGATTTTCGGTAAGTTTTTGATTTGTACAACTACTGTTGTACAAACTGTACTGTTTGGTTTAAACTACATATGTATATCCCTGGCATGGATATACATATAATACATTTGCAGTAGGTATATATATGTATATTTTATACTATACTATATATCCATCCATAAACTTTATCCGTTCTGGTAGATAGCACGATGATTTAGATTGCTCAGTTAACTCGACCACCTAATCTATTGAATCTGCTGAAAATTGTATTTAGTTTTAGCTCCATGATAATTTAATCAGTGCCGGTAAAATAAATGTAACTTAAAATATTACCAACATTGATATCGTTACTAAAAATAAAATGGTGGGAGAGTACACTGCTACTTGAAAAACATTTATTTTTGTCTCCACAATGGCGGCGGGATCTATAAATTTTCATTTTAAATATAATTTTACGTTTGCCCCAAGTACAAATATATTTTCAAACATACTCAAACTGCATTCGTTGAAAATGCGCCAAAATTTTCGGAAAACCGATGCAATTTTGCTTTTAATATTACACTTAAACACGATACATATATTTGCGGTTATTCTAAAATAATAACCCTTTATTATTCTTTATATTGTTAAAAAAATAAGGAGACCATATTTTTGTTATGGTGACAGTAGATAAACGAGATAGCCGGTTATGTGATGGTCAGAAACCACCGCATTCCATGAACATCGCCAGATGATTCCTTGGGATGGACGGGAAGAAGGTTTTAATGGAAGAGAAGAAGGAATTTAGTGTAGGGGTAGAAGGAAATAAAGCAACCGGGAAGGAACCAGGCTTCTGGATTTATGCAATGACGTTACGAAAAGCGGTAGCCTAGTCAAATGCTGCATTTGACTAGGCTATCACCTTCACACCAGCAGCTTGACACCGATAATCTTTGAGTGTAGGTACTTCCCCGGTTGAGCCGGCTAGTTTTTATGTTACTAAGGCTCTACCATTCTTCAGAATATGCTTACTGGCGACGTAAAATGGATATTATACAAAAAAGTTGTGCACCGTAGATCTTGGTCAAAAAAGATAGTGCTCCTCAGATATCGCCAAAGATTAGTCTTCACCGGAAGAAAGTGATGTTGTGTATTTTATGGAATGAAAAGGGCGTAGTCTACTATGAGCTTCTACCGGAGGTACTATGTGATAGATAGGTACTGAGTATATTTTTAAAGCCTTGTTTAGGATTTGATTAAGGAAACTTGTGGACATGGTGTGCTCCCTCCTCCTTAGTTTACCACTGGTTAGTAGGGTACCTTTTATCAAAATCTTATAAACTCCTTATACTCTTTTGGTCGTTTGCTGTTTGTTTTGGCTTCTCCTTTTATGGATTTCGTCTCTTAGAGTTGTTTTTTGATTACTATAGAACTCTTTTCAATTGTGCAGTAATGTTATGTAGCCTTATTGTCAAAGTCCAAAGACACAGGGAGAATAGTGATATAACATGAGGTAAACGAACACAATAACATTACAGTACAGGCATTGACGTTATTTTCCCGGTAAAGTTTGTTGTATATTACTTGTATCATAGGTACTAATTTACGATAACAACGACTAGTATATGCATATTTCCAGGTTACGTCTCGAAAATTTAAATTAAAAAATCATTTATATATCGATGAAAAAAGGGAAAACGCTGTAAATGACTTCTGTGTCATTTACAGCGTTTTCCCTTTTTGCATTTGTTGTTCCATAATCGGATCAAAAAAAAATACTACGTCGGACGATCCGTGTCTCACAGCTTTACGACCAATATAAAATTTTGTAAAGTATTAAAACTTATTATTTTTGAGTGATCACATACAATTTTTTTCAAAAATCCTGAAAAGATTTTTAGCTCTGGTGTTCATTTTGCGGTTTACTACTTTTTCACTTTTTTGCGTCGTTATGTATATTCTATTTGAATTAATAAAACAAAATATCACTCATGAATCATGAATCTTCATGAGTGCTATTTTGTTTTAAATTTATAAAATATTTTACCGTACTAAATAATTTAACAGAAACAAAAACATCAGTACACCAAATACTATAATCGCAAGGCGCATATTTCATAATGCGAGAAAACATTGCTTGATGATTATGAAATACGCAACGCAAAAAGCAATGAGTGTACCGGAAAAGATTGAGTTTTTAATCCAGAGAGATCCTTTTACGGTTTTCGTAGGTACGAAAATAATATATAAAATATATATATATACATATCTATAAAAATAAGCTATATACATATATACGCACAAATATATGCATGTACTTTTAAAACTGAATAATTTGTTTGAATTAAAAATAAAGCCTTTTTTCAGATATTTAAAAATATTTCCACTACCATAAATAATTACTTTATTAAAAAATCTTCAAGAAAATGGAATTTATTTAACAGATAATTATTTTAACTGAGCAGTATTAGTAAGCTTGATTACAATCGAAATAGTTCAGTTGGTGAGGATCGGGTCGGCTTACGATCAGAGGTTGTGAGTTTGTATCCTTCAATGGACTATTAATGTGAACCATTTCCTAGTACAAGCATTATTAACTGAGCTAGAACAGTAAATTAATTAAAAAGTTGCCAGTCCTGTTTAAAAAAAAAGGTTTGATAATTTTATTTTATTTATTATGCACAAAAACAAGTTACAGTCTTAAAGAATACGATATAATATAAACGTAACAAAGCCCGGACTATAACTCTTTAAATTTGCGCATAGCATGGCTACATTTTGACAACAGGGTTATTTATGTAATAATGAAATATTATAAGATTGAACAGATAAAATTAAATAAAAAAAAATAAGAAATATAAAAAAGAAGAATAACAATAATTTTGTGATCTAATATAATACCTACATATAATAAACAAACAAAGTAACGAGCGCACGTGTACACACGTGTGGAATCCAAGAAGATATTATAAGCTGGAAGTTATTGTGATGGACTCAAATTCCATGCTTACCGCGATATCAAACAAACGATACAAGTGAACTGAGTCATCCGTCGTCATCGCACTCGCAGTAACCGAACCGACCGACCGACCGCCAGGAGAGTTCTCGTGGCCGTCACTCAGTACTCGTGCACTAGCGTTCGTGTGCGGTCAGATTTGTCGTGCTGTGTACAGCTATCTCCACGATATTTTCGTTCAAGGCATTTAGACTCCGACTGATAAGCTAACAAAGTACCCTTGCACTGACAACGTGTTGCACGTCCCCGACAACACCTTGGTGTTTTACAATTCCAAATATCGTGCCAAACGAGTGACGGATGACCGAAATTTCACTCACGAAGTTTTTGTGGAAGCGCGAGAACGAAGGGCGCGCCATGGATAGTTGCTATAAGTTATACACATGGATCAACCACACGGTCCTGATGCTGCTCCTCCAAATATTCTGGAAGATGAGCCAGATATCGGACTACTTTAAGGAAAAGTAAGTTTTGATGTCATATTTGCTCAATCATAAAACAGGTTAATAGTGGCGTTATTTAAATCAAGCCAGAGGTGAATGTGTATCATCAATATTTAGACCTTGTCTTTTATTCATATGGAAGGAAAATAACAAAAATTAAAATCGGTGTTTTTGTAAAAAACGAGTTTCGCGCTTAAATTTCATAAACAATCATTTTAAGGTATTTTGTTTGTAAAGTGAATGTGAATAATATATATAGTTTTTTTTATTTTTTCATTTTATAAAGTAATAGGTACTTATATTAGCTGCTGTTGCTGTGCTAGACCTAAGCCTGTATTACAGCTAAACATTGCCGTTTCCTATATATTATTTCTGTCAAGTTTTGATTACAAATACAATATAAAAAGTATATCTTAATTACAAAAATGTATTCAAACTTTATAGTATAGATGACGTTTTCTTGACTTGTTTATATAGTCAAATAATATACTCAGCGTTTTATTGCTAATACATATATTTTACGTAACATCTACTTTTTGATTAGATATGATAAAATACACGATAGATCCATTATTAAATTTTATTTCGACAAAATTTAAGGACAATTTATCTTAATTAGTAATTCGTGGTACATTAGATAGCTCTGAGTTACTAAGAACAGAAACTATGACTGAGTATGAATTTACTATCTTTAATAATAAAATAACTTATAATATAATTGTAAAGAAAACTGAAGTTGTTCGGTTCTTTCCAAATAGGTTAACATATTTACCCATTATAATAATGTCTTATGATGAGGTCACAACACTATCATTTCTTGTAATGATGTATCATCGACTTCACACGCGTAAACATGTTTAACAAATAAATATTCATGTTATTCCATATTTTGGTAATCAGTTTTAAAAGTAAACATTTACAATTTTCTTTCATTGTTTCCTATAGGAAATTATTGTTACAACTCATATGTGAATGGCGACACACAACATTTAGTATTTTGATTACAACACTATAGTTTACAAAAGAACTAAAAGTGTTGTGAAAATATAGTGGTGGGAAAAAATTTAAAGTTTGATCCTAAGAAACAATACATTTAATATTATTACGAAGCGTTTTGCCTGACGTTTTATATTCATGAAAATAATGAATTATATTTTATTCTTTTTCGAATAAATATTCGTATTTTGTAATATTTCATACTACCCATGTAGGCATACATTTATTTATATTTTTTTTTAATTATTTCTACGATATTTGGCTATGTGTTAATTCACAAAGTAATGAATAATGACGTAGCCAGGTAAATTTAAAAAAAATTTCACGCGGCTCAAATTTAAATAACCAATTATTATATAAGGGTTTAAGACTGACAAAAGGCATCAAGCAATGCTACCACCATTACTATAATTCGTGTTAACCAGTCCAATTTATGTAGTAGTAAGTAATTCTTACGAAGTGTTTCAAGTCAATAGTCCAGCAGTAGGTAGAAGTGGAACAACAATCATAATTAGGAAATACAACCGTCAATTATTTATGCTATTAAATTGTCATCAACATTTATTTATTTAATTTATCTTCTTGGAATAATTTTTAATCATTTGTGTCGAGAAACCAGAAAAAAAATTGGCATTTGCTACTGTAAATGAACCTTAATTGGTTATAGGTATTTTTTTATGAAATTATAAATGAAATAAAAAAATATTTATATCTAAAATTATTATCGAAATTTTGAAATTCTAAACATTCACTATCACTTCAAACCCAAATCACCTTCCACGCCCGCGATATAAAAATTGATTTGACAGCTGAGAGCGTATATGGGTCCGATCCTAGATAGTCAATTTGTTCAATTGTTATTGATAGATTGAAATTTGTTATAAGTTTATTAGAATCAATCGTTTGCAAATGGGTGCCAATGTAACACCATGAAATTGTAATAAACCCTTCTACAATAATTATCTTACCGTTTCTATCTGTATTTATAGTACCTACTTCAGTTAGATCTCATTCATTATATGTGTTATGAATGAGGCAAATTTTGTAAATAATTAAAATAAAACAAAATGGATTAATAATAATTATATCAACCTTATTATACTTAGCTATGATTAAATATATACTTTCAGATTATTTATTTGGGTAATTTTATGAAGTTACTATTTTAATAATTTTTGGTCAACATATACACGATCTAGATATGTTAACACTACCTAGATCGTTAATTTTCTTTATATATATTTTAGCATATTGTATAGCAAGTTTTAATTCTGCCATGAGCACTGCACAGTTAACTTGACGCAATACCAATGTATATCTTCTGCCAGACATGTTTTCATATTGCTTCATTAAATAATTACACTCTTTCTGCCTTAATAAAATTCGATACATCAAAAATTGAACTCTAATATTTACTGATAAAGAACATACTCGCGTATTTGAATACCATGCTGTTATTGACAGTCAATTTGGGCATCGGTGCTTTAACTTTCAATCACCAGTGAAAGTAGTTACTGTCTTCGTGTAAAGAAGCCTTAATTGTATAGTAAGGATTTAGTAATTATATGCTATCTGGAAACAGCATTTCTGTTGTGTATAATCAAAGATACACATCATTAACAAACTTTAACCGTTAACAAGTAGAGAAGCAACAAAACAGTAATTAATTTCTGTTCATGTCGCGAAAATTATAATCGTGAATCAGGCCTCGTAAGAAATTCATAGAATTCACCCTTACCATCTGGATGAGTGGCAATTCAGTACGGTACGTTTCTTCCGGCACTTCTTTTCACGTATTATCACTATGTGGAATCTGCTACTTCAGCCATATTTTCAAACTAATAAAACATTGGAACTTGAAAAAAAGGTTTAAACATATCACAAAAGCTGACAATGCATCTGCATTGTCTATGGTTTTGTAAGTATGGTTTTTTATGGGATAGATAAGCAAACGAGCAGGCGTGTCACTTGATGGAAAGTAATTAACACCGCCAATAAACATTAGCAATGCCATAGGCAGTGCAGAAGCGTTGCCGGCTTTTAAGGAAAGTGTTATTATGGGAGGGAGAGGGGGAGGGGGATTGGGCCTTTGGAACTCAACCGCTCACCGAACGAAGCGCGGTAGCGCCGTAAGCGGTAACTGTAGTCTGAGTGTGTAGTATAAGAGGTATCTCAGACGCCGGTTTTCTGCGGGAGTGTGGTACTTCCCGGGCGAGCCGGTCCATTCATGCTACAGATATGTAATATGCCGTTCTTGACAAAGTATTCGTTTAAGCAGCGTGGCTCTATAGGCGGCTTCGATTGATTTCCATCAGGTGCCACACCGGCTTGTTTCTATTCGTATCCCACAAAAAATATACTTCGGATATTACCTTCTTCCCGTGAGTAAACGTGCATTTATGCCTTATAGTTTTTTTAACAACTTTTAATCAAACACTTTTTGCTGTTTTATGAGATATAAATTATACAATTACTGATCGTAAGACAACAGTCTATTCTTAATGTCGTTATCACAATTCTCTCTGATTCAATACGTTCTGTTTGTAGGCATAACTATTTATATTCAGAGAGCTCATGTAGTTGTAGCTTGAACGCCGTTAAATATAATATTGTTTACGTAATTACGGCATTATTGAATTATTCACAAAACCGCAAATGTGTAACTGAACGCATTCATTATTTCGTACCTACTGATTTAATTGTAACACAAACTCTTTATTGTTTTCATTCGTCAACGTAAATAATGACCACTTTATACTAATATTAAAAAGAATCATCATTATTGTTGTCAGCTTACGGCAGTTACTGGTAGACATAAGCGTAGACAAAGGCCTGTAAGCCGTACTACTTAGCCCGATGTTTGGCAGTTTCTGCTAGCAACCCTGCGCAGATTGTCTCTTTATCTGTGTGACACTGTCTGCTTTTTAGCTTCATCTTCCCCCTTATTCAGTATAGTTGCCGGTTCACCAACAAATGTGACCAGGCCTACTTTCACTTAAATTTGTTAACTCGTAGAACTATATCGGTGATTTTAATAGGTACTGTAACATTGATAAATGTATCACTAATGAATTAAAATTTTAAAATTAAATATAATAAACCCTTTTCACTTTTTTACATTCGTATTCGTAATTTTAAAATTTAAAATAGTAAGAAATAAATTGTTTTATATAAAAACAAGATTCGATCGACTGACGTCTCTAGAGGGACATGTCACCTTTCGTGGCATAAGAATAGAATATAGAATACAAAATGTAAAGTGATTCATTAATATAAAATGTAATTCATAAATATAAATATAATTAATATTAAATTTAAAGTGATTCATTAATAAATTAACTTCACTTGGAAGAGTTTCATTATATCAAAGATAAAACCCCTTAAAGATCCTGTGTTGCCATATCAGTACAGCTGGCACGTTATAGTACCTACTCCTTTTGAATTTTTCATTTCGACTCATAAAGAATATATAAAAAATTCTTTAATGCTGTAACTGGGTTTACAATTTAATCAAAATGAGGAGTTATATATTAATTATTTATTTCGATAATTAATGTAATAAATCCAGGCATTACTTTGCGGAATTACTTCATTAAGATCCGCAAAAATAAATAAACAATATACTTGTTATTTAATGCCACTTAAAACCCTTAACCAATTAGTATATTGGCACTTCTTTTTTGATCATAAATTCTATACGTCTCTAGGGAAAAACAGACGTTTGGGAAGTATTTATTTTGTCATTACGATAACTAGTCAGTTATTTGGTTTATTAGACTTCTATTTAGTGCATAAGTGCGCTTATCTAGTAATATGGTCGGTGACGGGTTGTTGAACCAACGTATAGCAGAAAAGGTAACTACAATATAATGTCGCGGCATATTATTGTAAGATCTAGATTAATATGAATTCTATAAAATGCAGTTTAGTTAGTCAGTTTTTAAACTACCTGTATCTAAACTAAAATATTCCTTTAACTGCTTGTACTATCAACATAATCAACTTTAAACATACGTTACAATCCTAACCAATGAACGTCGTAGTGATACGTGTGTCCTCACTCCATGTCAAATAAGTTGTGCAATGAAACTAAGGTCATGCGAAGAAACTAATCTTCCACTGTATCCTGAGTTCTAATACCTTGTGTTAAGATCGATGTGCACAAACAAATGGGGTCTTATTCGTGACTGAAATATACATCATATTCATTTAAATTGCACGTTCGTTCGTCCAAATCGAAACGATTTTTTTATAATTGCACTTCTTACGCGTTTAAAGTTGTTTTCCATTGTCATTGCCAAAAGAAAAAGTTCCGCGTGTAAAGTCCAATTATGCAGTGTAATATATATGGAATGTTTGATACAATAACATACATATATCATATACATTTGTATATGATTGTATTTCCGTGACGATAGTTGTCCCTCGTGACTTGCCTGAATACCACGTTTCCGTGGTATCGATTAGCTTTGAACTTTATATGGTAACAGAAATAAAAACACATTTTTCATATGTTCATTTATTTAAATTCAACTTCATCACAACATTATATATCAACACAAAATATTTAAAAAAAAATAATGTAATTAATCTGTAATAAATGACAATTAGAGTAGACATTACTAATTCTATTTTATTATACACACACACACACACACATTATTTATTATATATATATATATATATATATATATATATATATATATATATATATATGTATATGTATATATATATATATATATATATATATATATATATACGTACACACACACACACACACATTTACACAATACACAAATTTATACACACTTAATCGATGGTTTGAGGAAGAGCCACTTTTTTACCCCGGTTACACATTCACGTAATCTTTAATTTTTACATAAATTAAAATATATATGTATACATAAGGGTTTGTTACAATAAATAAAATCAGCTGATGTAGCTATGCCATTTAAAAATTATCAGCATTAAAAAATCATTATCAAAAAATTTTGAAAGAATATCTAAAAACGACATCATCGTCTTGTAGGGTTATATAATTATGAGCATAAATAACTTCACATCTTTTTTATTATATTAATTTGTTATAAGGCGAAGCCAAGTCCAAAACTTCACATAGGTCTCAGTATAAATATAATAGATGCATTACACATAGATTAATTATGTGGCGCTGCAATCAGTATGCATTACTTCATTTCCGTGTCACATTTCTATTCTAATGACAGCACCATATTTATCAATCAAACAATAAACAAACATAATGACGCTAATGTGACAAACCATACTTATTTTATATGATAATTCGTGATTGAAAATCTATTAAGGGCATCCTTTGATAAATATAAACTTTAAGAGTCAGTTTTGTTTTGTTAGAAGTTAGAAAAACACAACAATGTTCTTAATAATTCTTTATAATTGTTTCAAATAAAATGTTTTATATCAATATTCGAAAAAAAAACTAAGGTAGTGTTTACGTCCTGAAACAATCTGAATGCCCTGAAACAAATTGAATAAGACTGAAATTTTGCAATTATTAACTTTCCTAAGTTCATATGTTTTTTACTATATTTAGATATAAAAATTTGAATGGAAATGCTTATTAATATTTAAAACACAACAAAATCTATATTAATATTTTTGTAGTGGTAGAGCCACGCTGCAGACGAAATACTTTGTCAAGAGTTTATCATATTATTTATCTGTAGCATGAATGGGTCGGCTCGCCCGGGGAAGTACCACGATCTCGCAGAAAACCGTCCGGTGAGCGGATGAGTTCCGGAAGCTTAACCTCCCCTCCCCCCCCTCATATAATGATATTTTCCTTAAAGGCCGGCAACGCTTCTGCACTGCCTATGGCAGTGCGGATGTTTATGGGCAGTGTTCATTGCTTTCTATCAATTGACACGCCTGCTCGTTTGCCTTTGTATCCCTTAAAAACATATATATTTTTAATTGTGATATATTTTTTATAATGTTTTTTAATTTATTGCACGGAGAGAGATAATATGAGAAGTGAAGGTCGAAATACTATCGCTTCTTTATGTTTTGACGTTTCCATAATTAAACTAAATAAAAAGTAGAGGATATTTTTTAATTAATTTAATGACCATATCTATTAGATCTTCCGATAAAGACATTAACATTAGACCTTATTAATTAAAAATTGATGTAATTCTTTGTGGTAATATAATATTAACAAGTATTATAAATTTGAAGGTTTCCCATAAATAAATAAATAATAAAATAATTATTTATTTTATTATGGAAAATAGTTAATAGATAAGAATGAATGTGATCATTAAAAAGCGTTATTTAGAAACAGTCATTAAGAAAAAATTAAAATTCAATATTCAATCAAATATTTCCCTTCATACAACCACAAAAAGATTGATTATCCATCCATTACAAGGCGAGATTGATTACTTTGCCCACAAAGGTATGTAGGCGAATGCTAAAAATAAACGAATGAGTATTGAGTTGGTTCTGCCAGATACGAAGGCTCTTCCCCGTTTAACTTCCGAGTTCACGATCAATGCGGCTATTAACAGAAAACCGTGTATCGTTTTTAACACACACGTTCAACAAACCAAAATAAAACAGTGAGTAATCACTTACAAAGTAATGAATGCCAGAGTAATGAATGGAATAGACAACCATCTGCCTTCGAGGTGGGGCTACCGCAAGCGAAGTCAACGGTCAGGTTCGATCTCCGTGTCGACATAAATGTATAATATATTATATATATGGCCTACAGATATTTACATCGAGTCTGTTTACCATGCCAACCCGCATTGGATAAGTGTGGTGGGTTAATGTCCGTTCCTTCAGAAACGGGGAGGCCTGTGCCTAGCAGTGGAACATATGCTGTAAAAAATGTACAGGTGATATAGGAATCTATTATACATTTAGTGTATTTATGTCCCACTATTGAGTACGGACTACCCATTTCTGAAGAAATGGACCATATATTTATCTCAATGCGGGAGTTGGATACCGACTATTGACTACCAAAGCAGTATCTTCGCCACTGATACAATTACATCGGTAGGTATATGTTTTTGTATCGTTAATCAGCGAGCTTGCATGAGGAGAGTGATGAGTGTGAAGGAAGCAAGGATAATATACCGAGATCGTAGCAGATGGTGGTCTCTGCCTACCCCTACGGGAAAGAGGCGTGACGATATGTATCTATGTATATTTTTTCTTATTCTACGGGTAGACAACGAAGCAAATATTTAGTACAATAAGACTTGAATTATTTATTATTCAGATTGGTAGATGAAAACTATTTTATTTTATATAGAGTGAAGCTTACGTGACTTTGTCTTCATTCGTAATGTATAATCAATGTAGTTGTAGTAGGTCACCGCTGGAAATTGACCACCCTCCCTCATACGTGAGGGGTGTCACCGTAATATACACGATTTGCTAATCGTGTATATTACGGTGACACTACAATAATAAAAGCAATCTGTCATCCTCAATATAACCTGCTGGTTATATTGAGGATGACAGATTGCTTTTATTATTCAGGTCCACGCCGCTGCCCATCCACTGGTATTTACTTTCATAGTCACCTGGTATGAGAAGGAAAGAAATATAGTGGTTCTTTTTTTACAGCAGAAATAGATTCTAAATTCGTGTATGAATCCCAAGTCTTTCGAAATGTGGAGTGAATTGAATCATAACTTAATAAATTGTCTATGTTCTTATGACCTATCTATCAGACACACAGATAAATCGATAGATAAAAATTATAAAAATTTCTTTTATCTGTTGGTATCGTGCAAATAAGTATATGAGCTTAAAGTAATTTCAATATCACAAAAATATAGACAGACTTAAAATTTGTTATTTATCACATTTCACTTAAAGCACATACAAAATCAATGTAACGTTCACACAATAAATATAACCTTTTCTTTGTGAACATTTATATTTATATAGATAAATGTACCAAGGTACACACATACACATTGTTTGTGTTGTACATTGGTACATTAATGTTTCTTGGAATATTAATTCTTTATGCGTTCAAAAACCATTCATCCAATTGTAGTGAAAAAAAATCCTGGCCCAAAAAAATGTAAACTAGGCAACGAAAAAGAATATTTATTAATTCGATACTAGCTTTTGTACTCGGTACTTCAACTAGTATATAAATGAGCACGATTATGTTTCAGTAATATAGTAAGACAATATTATCATTTTTGTAATTCCCCTTAATGTCGACACGTTCAGACTGTATCCGATTATATGTATTAAATAGCTTAAGCTTTACGATATCACATACAACCGATATATCTCACGCTAGTAGTAGGATAGCCTATTTTAATTATATGATCTATTTGAGCTATTTTATCTTTTTTTATAACGAATGATGATTATATCCCCCTAATGATTTCATCCTTCACCATTGCAATAATGTAATAAACTTAAACATCATCGAGTCGAAATAAATCCCTTGAGGACAGGAGTAATAAAGAACATTGAGAAATTTCTTATTATTTTTTATCCTTCGAATTATATAATGCATAAGATAAGCCATAATAACTTATTTAGTAAGAATAGCTCCCGATCTTCCAGCTATCTACTAGCTTATTCTTTTTATAATAATTAAAAATGACCTTTTTTCCTAGTGACCTTTTTTCATTGTGAAGGTGGTATTCATTATAAAGAAGTGAAGTATTTATGAGCCAGGAACAATCGGATTTAATTAATGAGGATTGAAACAATTGGTACCACAGCCTTTTGTAAAGTAATGAGGATATACTTACGATTTGTCATATTTGATTTATGTATATAATAATGAAACAGGAAATTATATTCATGTCACTAGCTCGTAAAGATGTCCACAGGCTGAATGGTTGGTGACTAAACGGTCAAAGAAATAGCAGCTATTACGGCGTGCAAGGAATGACAACTTTATAAAAGGTCAAAATTTTTGTATTTCTTACAGGCCTCTAAAGTAGCAATAGCTGATTAGTGTTGGTCTAGAATTGCGATTACAAAGGTTTAGCTTTTGATTGTACCATATATGCACTAATTGAATATATATATATATATATATATATATATATATATATATATATATATATATATATATATATATATATATATATATATATATATATATATGTAATGATTGAAAATACAGCTCAATAATTAACAAAAACCCGAGTAAGATAAGCTTGATTTGCAATTTTATACACATTAATACTACTTCTTGTCATTTAATAATAATAATAAAGCTCTATTTTGAGGAATGTCAACAACAATCATTTGACGGTAAGAGCTGCATTGATTGATAAATCAAACTTTTCTTTTCAGCTTCAGGTAGTAGATAGTTGCAGATTCATTATTATGTAACTAATTACCAAGTCATAATCTCATATTATATAATTTTAAACTTTTATATAACTAGTATAAGTAACATAAAAACCCGCTTACTTATACATTCGGTATTCTGTTGTACTTAACTATTCAATTCTTATACACGTTCACTTCGTCTGTTCTAGCAACAAAAACACAGGAATGGCTTTTCGAAAACGAAATATTATTCTGTGATTATTTATCACGGGCCTCTGACGTTATTTTATATTATATAGATAGGCAAACGAGCGAACGGGTTACCTGATGGTAAGCAGCCAGCCCAACGCATGTTTATCCACAATATCAAGTCCACTACAAATGCGTCGCCTACCTTAGGATAATGACATGAGTAATGGGAAATGGTGAAGGAAAATAAGGAAGGATCTCCGGATCCTTGAGTTAAGATAGATAGATATATTCTTTATGGTACACCAAAAACAAAGTTATACAATTATTTATTCTATTACAAATGGAGGTCTTATCGCTAATAACGATTTCTTCGAGATAACCGTAGGATGGATACAATGTTAAAAAGATAATTTGATGTAGGATGGTGATACATTATCATTATAATGATAGAGAACTAAAAAAACATACTTTGTTGGCGCAGCGACTCAAAATGGATCTTATCTTATAATGATAGAGAAGAAAGAAAAAATAGAGAATAGAGATAGAATAGAGAAGAAAGAAAGTAACGCATGAAACGCAATATCATAGCAAAATATTACCGCTTAACGCCAATAGTATGTGCGGATTTGATACTGCCCCGGTGTAGCCGGCAAAAGTCGGTAGTTTTACATGCCATCAACCTGCTGCATATTTCTATTCAGTAAATCACAGGTCGCCTTCTTACGAGTCCTTTCAATGAAGTTATAAAAGCTGTAGGACTAATAATTTCAGTTCGCGCGATAAAAATCTACTTTAGTACTAAAACATTATAACTCTATGACAATATGCAATTAATCATTTTAAAACAATTATATTTTTAATTAAGGACGTATGAATGTAATATAACATATTTATCATTTCCCTTTAGTCCTTTTAAAGACATACATATTGCTTGTAAAGAAAACAATCTTAAAGTAGATATCTAGGAAGTAGGAAACTATTTCGCATTTTATATTGTAATGAAAAATATATCTAATAAATTTTATTCAAGTTTTTTTTTAATACTACAAGTTAGAATTAATATTGCTATTTCCTTTGTATCTTAATGTATAAAAAAAGTAATTCTTTCGTTCAAATAGGAACTATGAAAATATAAACAAACATGCACTTGCACCATACAGTTGAGGTGTAGCACTGAAAGTGATTAAACTCCCTTATATCACTACATCTGTTCTATAATAAATCTATCAAAACTATCGTGAAGAACTCACAAAAATAGATCTGTAGATATTGTATATGTTAGTGGGAGAGCCATTCATGAATAAACAGAATATCGACGTAACGTGGTAACAATGGGATAGGAAGTCAAACGAGCAAATGTGCCGCAAGATGGTAAGAAATCAACGCGGATGAAGGAAGACGGGATTCGGAAGCCTTTCTCATTATCCCTTCCTTTATTTCCTTCTTCCTGTCCCATAACTTCTCCTCTTAGTAAATCCTTCTTCTCCTATTACTCACATCCTTATCTTTAGGTAGGTAATTCATCTGCAGTTCCCTTTGTATGTATATGGGCAATGACGATTAATTACTCACTTGCTCATTTTCTTATCGATTCTCTAAATAAAAAATGTACACTTTCCGAACAGATTATAAGTAAGTATTTCGTGCTTTTTACAAAATCAAAACATTTTCAAACAACGAGCAGTCACTCAAAATGTTTATCACACTTAATTGGAACTGATTCCAATATCGTAGTTTTTACGATTCGATCCCTAGTTTCGTGCCAAGTTTTATAAATGTTTGGTCACGATTCCAATGACTGTTGGTGTGTTACGTAACATTAAACTCTTTGACAGATGATATAACTGACGTGCACAGCTTTAGCTATAGTTGCTTATGTGGTGAAAGCCGTCTATCGATTTAGAATTAGAGATGGCTTAGTGATCAGCATATCGGGTTGGTAACAGTATAAATAGAAGAAAATTCGTCTCGGTGTCAATGTAGTTTAAGGTAAATAATACTTTGGAGTTCTACCTATTCTTCTACTAATTTTATTAATTTGTTTAATTGTATGTTTTGTTTTATTCTCTGTTGAAGATATTTTTTAAAACAAACTAATAATGTTTTGATATCACTAAAATTCTTGTTAATGGTTCACATAAATAGTAGAATCGAACCCGTCACCTTCGATCATAAGCGCAATCCTTTCCAATTGAGCTATTGTCGCTTCCTTTGTATCGTTATTATGTATTTACTTAATGTTTTAATGCAGAATGTTTAGACTGGCAAAATTACCAATAAGTGATTTGTTCTGTAATAATAAATAATCTGTAATTTTTATTGCAAATTATTATTTTAATAACATTTATAACTCTATATCACAGAGGAAGTTTTATGGAGTTATTTAATTTGGAATCTGTCGGCCTACGATATGCGAATATTTTTCATAACAAACATCAAAGTAAAACAGAACAGAAAACAGACGATGGTACGCATCCGGTATTAAAACATTTGTAAACTATTCGAAGTGGTAATGGGCAAAACTGCTTGTTCTCTTTGATGAAACATCTGATTTAATTACACTGACTGTTAGGTACAAAAAATGCATCGTGGAAAGTTAAAGAAAACCTTTTTAGAAATGATTACTAAATATGTTTTTACCGATGTGCGTCATGTGATATGTGCGTCACATATAAACAGGAAAAACATACATATACATATAGTCACGCCTACTTCCCGTAGGGGTTGGCCGAGACCACAGATCTCCGCGAGACGACCGCTTTTTAGAGACTCAGGCGCTGAGGAACCGCAAATGCAGTTACATAGAAACCTTGAAGAGGTACGAGAAGTACAAATTAGCCTATGTGTGGAGACTGTGAGGAGGAGGCTTTTAGCGGCTGATATACGCATTCGGCAACCAGCACGAGCCCCCAAATTACTCCGTGAGCATCAAATTGCTCGATTGAGGTTCGTTAGAAATTTTCTATCTTGGACACTAGGTAACTGGAGTAGCGTACACTTCTCCGATGAGGCTTGAATTTGTCTGTATAGTGAGGAAAGACGTCGACGAGTGTTATGAAGACCAGGGGAACGCTATGAAGACGTGTGTTTTGAAGAAATCACCCCTTGTGGTGGAGGTTATGTTTTGGGCGAACGTAACCTGGAGGATCTGTTATGTTTTGGGCGAACGTAACCAGTAGTCGTACCGAGATTGTGTTCATTGAAAATGGCTCACTAAATGCGCAAAGGTACATAATAGAAATCCTTTGTCAACATGCACGACCCACATTGACTATAATTGGTGAAGATGCCATTTACATGGATGATAATGCTCGGGTCAACTATTCTGGCGACGTAGATGCTTATATGCAAAAGATCGTTATTCGTCGTTTAGACTGACCAGCGCGGAGACCCGACCTTAACCCTGTCAAAGCACAACTCCTCTGAGTGGAAACACATTCCACAGGACACCTTCAAAAGCCTGGTGGAATGCATGCCAAAACAATTACATGCCGTAATTGCTGCAAGGGGAGACCATACTCGTTATTAATTTTTATTCTTTTTAATGTTATTTTTTATTAAAATACCATACCGTGAAGGCGGGAAACAAAGATTTTGTTGTAGAAGTAAGAGAGAAAGGAAGGAATGGGAAGGTAAGAAGGAAGATAAAGGAAGTCTAAAAGGTGTTGCCTCCGAAATCCCTGCATTCTCTTTGTAAGGGGGTCGAGCCGGTCTATTCATGCAAGCAAATTTATTTCGTTAACAACAATAGTGCAAAGTGAGGACGTGGAATTGATTTTGTTCGATAGGCTCAACAAGTTTCCCTTATGATCGGCTAGTCTCGTCATTCTAGTCCATTGGGTTGGGCACTAATGGAAAGTTTATTTTCTCTTTGTAAACACTTCTTGACGCTTGAAAATAAAGTATCTCCATACCTAAATCAGTTTGTCTACCATCAGTACATTTTAGCTCGTCTTTCTTAATAGTACTTCTCCTTAATAATGATAGAAATAATATGTCATCAAAACCTACAATTAATACAGCCGTAACCGTCCACTACTGGGCATTGTCCTCTTTCAAATTTAACCATAGAACCATAGAAACCGTAATATATATATATATATATATATATATATATATATATATATATATATATATATATATATATATATATATATATATATATATATATATATATATATTTATATATATATATATATATATATATATATATATATATATATATATATATATATATATATATATATATAATAAAACTAATTTCGGGGTAGACATGACACCTCAAATGGCCAGAAAGTAAAGTGTGAAGTCAGGATTTAGCGGCAATAAATGCCTGGGTTTTAAACAACGAAGCAACTGGTGAAAATATATCGAGAAAAATTTTTTGGTTTCGTCACCTGAACTGGAAAATTTGAATGACTTCTTGAAGAACCCCGTGAGTTCTAATATATAAAAAACTTGCCAAATAGGTTTTCGTAAACTAACCGTCCTTTGATAAATGTGTACACTTGTTACTTGAAATTCTAATGTCGTATCTGTTCGTTTCTTTTAGGGTTACACTAGTCATATTTTTCTCTACATCTTGGGTTGACTGGTAGAAAATATATGAACGCATCAAACCACCGTAGGTTGCGTCTCAAATATGAATTGTTGGTTCTACTAAAATAATTCAAATTATCACAATCTATTGTCATATCAATCTAATAGTATTATTGTACTATCTCTGCATATATTTTTACTTTTCCTTATCATTACATAGTTGTACCCATACGTATGAACTTGATTAGATAAATAACAAATATAGAATAGTTTGACGAACTGTACACCAGCCAATGAATAGTTACGCTTAATATATATGTATATATTAAGAATATAATCATAGGTTTATTGTATAAATATTTTTTTATAACAATATTACTTAAGCAATATTTATTAATGGAATTGAAATTTCTGTAATTTCGAAAAACAAAATTATAATATTTATCTTCATTTGCTTATTTGAAGGATAGATACTAAAATCTCAAAACCTTTTTTTGTTTATTTCTTTACGATGTCTACGAAAAGGAATTTTATGAAAATTTGGGCTCCTAATTTTTATCTAACTATAAGATAGTAGTAATAGTCTAATTCAAGGTTCCAACTTTTTATCTAGTGTTATATCGGGGTTAATTTTTGTTCTTGTAATATGCTATTCTCAATTTTTATTCTGTTAATATTTTTAATAAAAATATAAAATAAAAAACCTCCTTGAGTTCTCTAGTAACAGGTCGCTTTCAATAAAATTTCAAAACATAAATTATTAATAACTCATTAAGAAACCACATGCATACAATTCGGATATTTACTGTAAGTTAAGCTTATTTTTAAAAACTCACTACAATAAAATGTTTGTTAATCTGACGTAAGTTCTAAATTTATTATTCACACATGTCTACATTTTTACACTAACATTATATCAACTATGATGCGCAAATCGAACTTGGGACCCTAGACTCTAGCAAACATTTGTCACTGAGCTATTTGGGTCCTCGATTATATAAATTATATAAAGGATATTTAATAAATTAATTAAGTATATTCAGAATGTGACTTCTAAGGTACTAACATAAAGATTTCCGAAAACTAAAAGTATACAATGTATGTCTGGAATATCAAAATGAACAAATATAATATGTGAAACGGTCGATGTATTTATGATATTTTTAACTAGGTAATCTGAAAGTAAAGTATATTTTAAACAAAAGGTTAGCAGAGGAAAAATCCATTCAACTCTTATCATGAAAAAACTAGTTGATTCGTGAAACTAGTCCATGTGGCTATAAAGAAAGTATGGTAAACATCAATGACAAGCATAAAAGAGTATGATCTTGTTAAGAACAAACGTAAGCGTCTGTGTTTGGTTAGCAAATATCATTTGGGAATCTAAGGATAACGTAAAACGTTATATTTGTGTTTACAAAAAGGTTAACGTGCTTAAAGTCGTACCACCATTGCTATAATCTGTCTGATTGTGATGGAATTACCGAATCATTTCCGAAATATTTAAACTGTGGAAAAATTCTTTTTTTCATTAAAATGTACTCTAATAACACAATTTTTTCTCAATTCCAGGTCCATAGAAGATAAGAAGCCGGAATCAGCGTTTATGTTTTCCCCACTTAGTAAAGAGTTAAAATTAAAAAGACATATAAGATCAATGTCGGATGTACAAAGCAGCACACCCTTCCGTATTCCCTTCAGATCAAGACAAGGCAGCAATCATACACTAACTTATGATTCTGATACGAGAGCTAGAAGGATCATTTCCTGCAATAGATTGAAATTATTTGAATCATCGGATTCAAGCGACTGTGTCGACTCATCGAGAAAACCAAAGAGTATTTACATAATGAAACGAACAGATTCAATGAGGGTACTTTAACTTGTTATAGATCTGAATGTGATGATCTATGATCTAGACACCTCTAGATAATTGTCGAATATCTCTAATCGTTTGAGTGCACAATATGTGATAGACATTTAACAGACTTTTAATTAAAAATAAGAAAGAATTCTTATCCCAACGTGATCAACAAAGACTAAGGTTTAATGAGACTGTGATTGCGTTACTTTAATTATATTTATAAATTAATTTTAGTACAAAAGTGATTTAGATTGTAAGTGATTGATATAAATAAATTATCAATATGCGACAATCAGTATGCGACTCACAGCTGAGTAGACATTTGCCACATACTCTACCATTGCGACATTTGTTCAATATGTTAATGCGGACTCGTCCTCTATAATAGGACGTCTTTGTAACACGTGATATTTCTCTCATTATATTATAATTAAATTTGATTTAACTATAAATATATGGACATCTACACCTCAAAAAAGATAGTATATAATAATATAAATATGTTACATAGTATCATACGCAAAGTATACGATTTTATCACGTTTCAAGTTTTCTAAATTAATACACAATGTAACTTGCAAGTATAAATGTGTAATGAAACTCATGCATTTTTTTTTTATTTTGGTGCCGTTGTGGATATTCTTTAGCAGTTATGTTACATTTGACATTGATATCGAAATAAAAATTTGAACATATTTATTTTACTTTTTATTATATTGTTTAAGTTGAACAAAGTTTTGAATGAAATTCTCTTATTTCTTGAGTGTATTATTATAATTAATAATTGAATTATTTGATAAAAGTGTGTATGTATGTTTGCTAAATATAAGATATACATACAAATATATGCTGATTAAGATTAAAAATATATTTTGACTGACAGTTAAATGGTTTTAAATGTCACGTAATACGTTCATGTTCAAACCATAAATGGGATACGTACATATTTATTATGTATTTAAGTAAAAAATATATATTCTACGTTTTCGTAATGAAAAATAAAACGGGGGGGGGGGAGCGAAAAATCTTTCTCTTTTATTGGGTAATTTTCTGTCTGTAACTCATAGGGAACTAGGTTAAAATCGATTGGAAAATTTGTACCTAACAGACAAACATTTTTGAGGTAAAGTCAAGTTTCAAATCAATTATCTTACAAAAATATTTCATGTTACCTAATACCAAAAAAACACGACCTATATGAGCTGTACAATGAGCCGAACGTCATCAAAATTATTAAGAGGACGCCTTCATTGGGCTGGGCACGTGGTACGGATAGACGAAGCTAGAGTACCCAAACGCCTACTCGATGGCAAACCAGATGGTCGTAGAAGCTGCGGAAGGCCTAAGCTCAGATGGTTAAACGAAGGCTGGGGCTGGAAGTAAAAAGCTAAACGAAGATTCGATTGGGAAAATTTACTGGATCAGGCTAAGGCCCACCCGCGGCTGTAATGCCTTGATGATGATGATAATACCAAAAAAAAAGGTCATCCAGGGAAGTACAATTATTCTCTCCAAAAACAGACATCTAAACGCTACCACTTTTCTATTGCGCTTCTTATGGTTAGTATTCAGAGCCAGAAGTCCTACCTACTTTTTCTTTAATAAAAAAAACAAGCAAGCGAGTTCATTAAACGTGATATGTTGCAGAGGCTTAAAGGCGACCGTAGGAAATAAGCACACCAGTATAGCTACAGTCCGCGACCGCAGTCGTAGTTTGCCTTAGTTGTTGTATGGTTATACCATTATTTTAATAATCAATACATAAAAATATTTTTTCTAATGAAAAAGCCTTTAAAAGTTAAAACAGCCAAGGCTGATGAGTTCTGAATGATAGTTTAAATATTGTCAGTGACAGAATTTCATTTCACTGGATTTAGTTACCGTACAACACATTGCGATGAATTAGACTCAATCCGTATTGCAACTGATTGATATTTTCTACTTATATCATTTAATCACTAAGACTCTAGAACTTTATGTACTATATATAAAACTAAATATTATTTTAAATAAAGACCTATATTAAATATTATTATTTTAAATAAAGCCTAACTAAATATTATTTTAAATAAAGACTACACCTGCAATTGATCACTAATATGTCAAATTCAAAAATTCAATAACACATCAATTTTACCATTAATATCAAAATGTTTTTTAAAATTCATTACAGTTACTGTTTAGTAATGAATAAAATATATAATTTTCATAGCTAGAGATCTTAGAGTAACAAGGTCAATTTAATTCAATTTTTAGTTTATAGCAACTTTAATTTTAAATAGTCGTTTTAAAATTACTTTTTATATTTTTTTTTTGCGCACTTGTGCTGTCATATTATTTTTGACAATGAATACAACTTGTAGGATTGCGATTTTGGAGACAAGTAAATATGTAAAAGTGTTAATTTGGTGTGAAATCGATCAACATCAGGAATGGAACGACAACGGGTTAAAGAAATCCAACCGTTTCGATTATCGAGTGTTTTTTGATTACAGCGCGTCTTAAAATTGGTTTTAAAAATAGTGTTAGTCAACGTTGATCTTCGCAGGTTATTGCACAATTATTTAGTTAAAAAATACAAACTTTCTCTTTGTCTGTCTATGTAAGATGGAGAATTTAATAAAATTTTAGGAGAAAACTTTGGTAGCGGTTGGCAACACAATTGGTTGTAATTGTCACTTGCTATGCCAAACAAAACGAAAACAGAGTGGACCAGTTGCATATATTTTTTTTATTTATTAGTATTGATTCTCTTTGTCAGAGAGCAAAAACACGACAGTCCTGGTAATGATAAAATATAATTGAACTAGTGACCGACCGATGCGGTTGGTTTACGCGCTTCTCTTAATTTTTAAGGTTTATCAAATTACAACTTTGAAATAATAAATAACAGTTAATACTTATATAATTCAAATTAGAGATAAAAATAATATACAATTAAAAACTAGCTAAAGTATATTTATATAATACTTATTAATTTTTAATTTATATACTGAAAATTGTAAGAAAAATATTTTTGTACGTTTTTTCATTATTTAGTTATAATGAAACAATTATTTTGTTTATTGGTTATTTTAAAATGTTTACTTGCAAATCCTACACCAATAGTCCTGTGGCATGGAATGGGTGAGTAGCTGATATGTAGTTTAAGTAACAGATAATTTAAAATATTAACTAAATATTTTTTACAGGTGATACATGTTGCATATCATTTAGTCTTGGAGCTTTTAAGTTATTCCTGGAAAGAGAAATACCTGGTGTCTATGTTAATTCCTTGCAAATTGGAAATTCAACCATTGAAGATTATGAGAATGGCTACTTTATGCACCCAAACAAGCAAATAGAATATGCATGTGAACTTGTTTCTAATGATCCAAAATTATCAAATGGATTCAATGCTATAGGATTTTCTCAAGGAGCTCAATTCTTGTAAGTTGATTTTTTATTTATTAGGTATTATATTATGTGATTCAAATTAATATTTATTAAATTATTTATATAAAAATATAAAATATAATAAATGTCACCTATTTATTTTAAAATGAATTTTGAAAATTAATGTAATTGAATCATTAAAGGACATAAAATATGTGCTTTTTGCTTATGTCATAAACTTTATATATTTATTTATTTGAAACAATGCAAATATATAAATGTATTTCTGCACAAAATATTAGAAAGCTAAAGTTAATTTTTATAAAGTTTATTTTTTTAATAAATTTAGAATTTATGGATATAACTCCAGAACTTGCACACATGCAAGTTATAATTTTAGGGTTATGACTAAAAAAAAGCGTTATTTATTCTAATTTTAAATAAACAAGTTTCAAATAAGTGTAATTTTTTTTAACCAGAAAACCTACTCATCAATTTCAAATATATACTCTATGAAAAATATTATTACAAATTTCATTTCTCCTTACATGTACCCTAACAAGCTATACTGCTCTGTTGACTCCAGAGACAGCATTCCATTTGTTATCTTGCAATACTTGTTTGTAAATGCACCTGCACATTGCAAATTATTTAGTGTGTAAGCAGATGTTGATTACAGTTGAACTATGATCATACTGCTAAGAAAACTAATCATTTTAAAACTTAAAAAATATCATTGAATATTTTTAATTTTCATCTAGTTTTATGAATTAGAATTTTCAAGTAAAGAAGCTTTTCATTATGAATACTGTACATCCATAAGATTAGGATGTGGAGTAAATATAAGTTTCAATGATTTTCCATTGACTTGACTTCTATTGACATAATTCTTTTAATAGATATCTATGGTAAATTAGTATATTACTTCACAAATAAAAGAAGGATTATGTATTTACTTATTTGATGACTCAAAAGTGCACCTGTTGAGTCATCAAATAAATAAGTGCCAAGTTTTTATTTTTTGAATCAGTGTGGGTAGTTTGAGTTTTGTTCGAATATTTGACTTACAGACATTTATTCTGGGTTAATAACATTTGTTTGTTTATAATTGTACCTATGAAACAGACATGCATAATATGGGGTATGAGTTTCAGTATCCTATGAGTATTTAAACAATTTTTTTGCCATAGGCGAGCACTAGTTCAGCGTTGCGGCCACAGAATGCCACCAGTTAAAAATTTTATATCACTTGGTGGGCAACACCAGGGTGTGTATGGTCTTCCTCATTGTGGAGCGTTGGAACACGCAACATGCGATTATGTGCGAAAACTGCTTAATTATGCAGCTTACTATGAGTATGTACTTTTTTCATTATATTTTTCTTTATATATATTTCATATAATTTTATTTGTTAAGTATGTACTTTTAATTGCATAATTCCTTTTTAATTTAGGTAACTTCATGAGGCGTACTCTCTTATGGCGCCGAAACGTGGACGCTGACAGTCCATCTGCTTTACAAGCTCAGAGTTGCTCAGAGAGCTATGCTCGGAGTTTCTCTGGTAGATATGATTCAGAATGAACAAATCCGTCAGAGAACTAAAATCACCGACATAGCTTTTCGAACTGGCAAACTAAAGTGGCAATGGGTTAGTCACGTTTGTCGGAGATCTGACAATCGTTGGAGCAACCAAGTACTTGAGTGGAGACCACATCTCGATATACATAGTGTGGGACGCCCCCCAGCTAGATGGTGCGACGATGCGTAGGGCTGGCAGAAACTGAATGCGTGAAGTTTAAGATTGGGCTAGGTGGCGCTTCATGGGGAAGGCCTATGTCCAGCTGCCCTGTGTGTGATTGTACTTTTAATTAGTATCTAGGTTTTTTAGTCTGCCATAAAGGTACACAAAAGATATATATCTCTTATCCAACCCGCTTTTTTTATTTGTTTTATTACCAGTTTTTCATATTCTTGTCAGGCTAACATAGAAGTCGAATTAACATTGTCTTTACACCTGCTAATACCAGTTTTTTAAACATATTCAGGTTTCTTTTTAATGTATTAGCTCAAACTTGTATTAAAATGCATTTATATTGCAAACTAGCTAAATTAACAAGAATAACATATAGTATAATATATTAATGGATTATAGTTGCATACATTGGAGAGTTAAATAAATCATTTGCCTTTTGCTAAAAAAAGAAAATAATTATTAAATTAATAGTGACATACTAATTAAAATTTTATTCTTCTTCTATGAGTGCCTCTCCGACTTGCAAACGTTGGCAAAAAATTTTATAGTGCAAAAAGTAGTAAAAAAACATACTTTGATGTAGTTAAAAAACATGTATAAAATTTAATAAACAAGTTTTTTTACTACATCAAAAGGAATAAGGTTGTCTTGATTGTTTGTCTTTGAATTTTAGTATGACATAATTAAATTTTTTTGCTTCAAAATAATACATTATTTTTATTCTTTTTCCTTTGAGGTTAAGGTATAGGAAGAATCTCGGATTAGGTCTTTTAACCTATTTAGTCTCTGCAGTTTATTTATTATTTCAAATTTGATCATTACGAGTTTCATTATTAAGAGTTTGTTTTGCCAATATCGCTCGAACAGTCTCCATAACAGATATTTACCCACATCTTTGATGTGTTTATCCTTTAGAACTTCACATTAACAGGGTCTGCAAAATTTAGATTATGGTGATATGTTTACAAAGACCACTCTACTACTGTTGTAATGACATTAGAGGAGGTACTCATAGGGGCTAAGGTGAGATCTCAGCTTGGGCCACTATCTGAGAGGGAAGTAGGGTCTGCTAGTCAGTCTCCCCGGCGGGTGGGTTGTTAATCCGGTCTAAGGTGGGTGGCCTTTAGAGATGAAAATGAAAACGTGGTTTTGAATTCGAAATATTTTCAATACACAATTTGTAACATAAAAAATAATATTTAAGCGGGCTAATGCCTAAACTAAGGATGAGACTGGATCTCAGGTCACTAGCTTTCACATCCCTTATTTCTATTTCTGATACCTCTTACTGCCGTTTTAATAGGGTTTATAATATGAATAAAAGCAAAAAAAAATCCTAAGGAACCATTTATTATGACACGACAATTTTCAATATACAATTGGCATCATAAAAAATAATATTGGAGCGGGCTAATGGCTAAACTAAGGATGAGCCTGGATCTCAGTTTACTAGCTTTTCACACCCCTTATTTCTATTTGTGATACCTCTTACATTTTAATAGTGTTTATAATATTATATGAATAAAGGCAAATAATCCTAAGGAACTATTTAGTAACTTATCTATGTGTGTCACATAAATCATTATTGTGGTTATAACTTTGTGCTGGTTTTTGTCGTTGTGTGGTGAGAAGTTACTTCGAACAAACCCGGCTGCAATTTTACGATTGGACACAAATTGCTATCGACTTACATAACATGAATGAACAATGTATCATTCCTGAAGCTGTTTCACAAACAAAAGGAAAACAAGAAAAACAGTTTTATGACCATATCTTTATAATTATTTTTACGTTATTTCATGACATTTCTGTAACGTTTATTAAATTATGATTTTTCTTGTTTTGGCAAAGAAATATGAGTCTGCGAGTACATTTTACCTGTTGTTGTCAAAATTAAAAGAATATTTAATTTTTACGTAAGGGTATTTAACCCTATACCTACTTAATGCAGCCCGCAGATCACTTCTATCTGCGTGTTCTATTTTTATATACATACATATACATATAAAAAAATAGAATACGCACTCATGGGATTGAAGGGAAATTATTTAGCGTTTTAAACTTCTATTTACTTAGTAAAACGGTGGAAGAGACAATTAGGTAAATATTATTTTAAGAATTTTATTTTTTATATACTATTTAATAAATCTACTTAACATTATTCTGCAACCCATTTATAAAATTAGTAATACTTATATTGTGCGATACAAAAAAGATTTTTAGAGCTGGTTTGGAACATGGTGTATCACGCGACTACATTTCGATTATCATGATTTCTTTCAATATCGCGCATACGGCACCTGATAAATTCGTTTACAAAATGTTGGATGACATTGAGCAAACTCCAAACATCAACATTGAGCCAATTATTTTTATGAAGAAGACAACAAATGTACTGAGCCTCGAACTCAGTTACAATTCAATGTACCCAGATTTAGTAAGACCACTTCTATGTTCATATGTTTTGTTAACGATAGCCCAGTCGAACGATGAGCTATTTATCGCGAGGTTATCAAAGGATTTATCGGTCTGAATTGTTTTAAATTAAATTTGTTACTTCAATGCGCGGTGCGTCTCGCCGTTAGCGTTGGATCTTGTGAAAGAACACAGTTTTAAGTACTTATACAATATTTGAAAATGGATATAACGTAAGCATAAGCTTACAAACGTTTACAATTTATTCTGGCAGCTGGCTGTTAATTTTGCATCGTGAGAGTTCCCTTACGACATTTTCCTTAAACGTAGAGTGCGTGACAAATTTGTTGTTGAAGTTGTTAACATATAGTAACTTGATTACTGTTTACCTGAGGGCCTGCCCGTGGAAGAGACATGCCACAAAAGGTATCATGTGTGGGGAAGACAGCCAAAACAAATATATTACTTTCTTACCTTCTATCTTTACTTTCCTCTACCTTCTTTTTACCAAAGACAAATTGTCATTACTATAAAAAAAGAAGTAATCATTCTTGATGGTAAAAAGTTGAAAAACTGTTCTATTCACTCCATTGCATTGTGATTTCTCGCCACCACAAAATCAACATTTTAAGTAACTTAATTTAAATTTGACACACCAAATAGTGGAGCGGCAAATTGTACGCTTTCTGAGACGAGGATTGTGAGTTTTATTCCCGCATCAGGATAAATATTTCTATGGCGTATGAGTAGTTATTTTGTTTGAATATTTTTTCTAGTTATTTGTTCAATTATAATTATTATATTCATGTCGCCATTTTATTATTCGCGTAGTAAAGCGTTCAATTTATTAGCACTCAACCTATTTGCAATAATGCATTGCAAATAATACGACTTACAATAGTGTGTTTATTTGCAGTTGGGTTCAAGAGTCTCTCGTTCAAGCGACCTACTGGCATGACCCCCTCAACGAGAACATATACAAGAAACGCAGCCAGTTCCTTTCTGACATAAACAACGAGAGAAAAATAAATCAAACTTATGTCGAGAATCTGAAGAACTTGAACTCTTTTGTGCTGGTGAAATTCGATAACGATAGCATTGTGCAACCCAGAGAGACAGAGTGGTTCGGTTTCTACGAACCAGGTCAAGCGAAGAAACTGATGACTTTGGAGGAAAGTAATTTATATAAACAGGTGGGTTGAAATTAAATGTATTTTACAAATATTATACTCATTGAGGATTTTCTAATGAATTTGAGATATAAATTCTAAAATCGCGGCAAATTTTATAAAATTACAGTTTAGTTTTGAATACAAAGCTTTTAAAATTACTAACATTTTGTATTACTACTAAAATTTGATGTTTTTCTTTATTGCACACCTAAACACAATTATTCAATAAATGATTATGATATTGTGTAAACAAAAGGCGGCCTTATTGCTTATATCAATTTCTTCCAGTCAAACATTGTATATATATTAATGATATCTTTGTTTGTGTGCTATAAACAGTTTAAATAAATAAATAAAATACCACGGAACCTTGTGATGATAATTAAAGATGCCACGCACGCAGCGCGTCTAGATGGCGACCGTAAAGCCAGGCATCTTACGGTGGCAACATTTATTTTATAAGCAATAATTGGTTTGTGATTATTCAAGTCCCGTTTTTAATTGGCCTATATTTAACAATAAGATCGGATAGTACTTGAGCCTTAAAATTAATGAAGTATTATTCTATATGATAGCAAAAGAAACTAGCACGTGTGTCGCTTACTGGAAACCAATCAACACTGCACATAGACTTCTGAAACACTACAGGCATTGCTGAAGTTTTGTTAACTCGAAAACTGATAACGGTTATATGTATATTAAATTAAATAGGGTTACGGTGGCCCAACCCCGTCCCCCTCCTCATCTTCGCACAATGACACTTTCCTAAAAGGCCGGCAACGCTTCTGCACTGCTTATAGCTCTGCGGATGTCTATGGGCGGTGTTGATTGCTTTCCATCAGGTGATTGATACTCTTGCTCGTTTGTCTTCCTGTCCCATAAAAAAAAATCGAGTAGCCCCTTGCCCAGCAATGGGACATACATTGTCTCTAAAGATAATTCGCCTATGTCATAGTATATTATATGTCTAATTTGTTCGTAGCCGAGGTTAGACCATTGACTCCAATAAGGTGTGATGCCTACGCTGTAATTATTTACTCATCAAACAAACGTATGCATACTTTAGTATGCAAATAATATGTTTATAATATTTATCTTTCAAGGAACTTAAGTAATTCTTACATCTTTACCGGTATTGTGTCACTATTTTTTGTCTTTCAATCAATGTTATAATTTAAATAAATCTGATTTGTTTTTCTGCAATAAAATTAAATTTTACTTACATACATATCGTCACGCCTGTCTCACGTAGGGGCAGGCAGAGACCACAGATCTCCATCTGCTACGATCTCGAAATACTTTCCTTGCTTCCTCCATCATCATTGCTATCCTCATGCAAGCCCGCCGGTTAAGGGTACTCTTGACCTGGCCTTTCTTAATTACTTCAGCAATTTGGTCAAGGTATGTTTTCCCCTACCGACCCTTCCATCCATAAATTACAACATAAACCAATGATCGATTTATGTAGCTTTGTTTTTACTCATTGACTGAGCTAATTTCGATTTATTTAAATGATGTGGACTACTGTGGAATACTGTGACGCGTTACAAACCTTAGGGCAGGAATGTGAAAAATAGGAGGAGAAGAAGGAAATAAATGAAGTGATAAGGAGTGTGGCATCCGGATATAAAACTTAAAAAGTTACTAACTACTTTTAAAACCTACAAAACGTAAAATAATCCAGTTTTCCTTAAACTGCCACGATTTAGTTTTCCTCTTCACCTCTGTGAATTATTTTACGTTTCCTAAGTTATCGTTCTAAGGTCAAATCAAATAATTGGTTAACGTATTGTTTTACAGGATCGTCTTGGATTGAAGGTGATGAAGAAATCTGGAAAACTAGTTTTTCTCTCCACACCGGGAGACCATCTACACTTCACGCAAGAGTGGTTCATCGAGAATATTATGAAACCTTATTTACAATGAAGGCTTCTGTGATTTAATTAAATTAAATCACAGAAAAAATCATTTGATATTATTTAAGAGACTGATATGTTTATCTAGATCATTATTATGCCCATCATTATGTTTGAATGTAATGTGAAATTAATAAATATAATGATACATACATACATACGTATCGTCACGTCTGTTTTCCGTAGGGATATGCAGAGACCACAGATATCCAGCCGCTACGATCCCGGCACCTTCCTTGCTTCCTCCACACTCATCCATGTTTTCATCCATCCTTTTTCTCACATTTATCGTAGCAAAACGGCTCTCCGTTAGTAGCTTCTCACCCTCGTGGGAATCAGGACGTGACGGGTTGCGAACTACGTCGCCGTCTTTTTTTAACAAATTAGGTTATTACAATTCTTCATAGTGAATTCCACGAGCCGCAAGGGAGGATGGAGGTCAACCTCAACAGAGCCTATACATAATACTAGATCATTAGATAACACTCCTTGGGTCGTTTGTTCATTGCTTAGTGTCGTGACGTTCCTGAACATATAGCCAACGACAAATCTACTTCCAACTTTGACGGTTCTCAGCCTGATCAATTGTGATAAAAATTTTCATGTCTAGCATTTTTTCCACATAGTCTGTCCACCGTGTTGAAATGCCACCCTTTAGATCAGGGATTTCCAAAGGGGTCGATATCAACCCCTTGGGGTCGAAATCGTTTTCCCCACTTAACTAAAGTTTTCAAAATGGTATTTTGAAACAATAGGAAAAAACCAGATATAGGTAACCAGATATAGGATCTTTAAAGTAATTTACCTATGGGGTTCTGATGTATATCAGTTCATTTTGGAAAAGGAGTTTCATGACCAAAATTGTTTGGGAATCCCTGCTCTATATAATAAGGTTATTAGTAAAAATAAATTAAATATAATACTTATAAAAGAGAACATTATATACATATAAATGTTATAATATTTATATTTATATGATCAACGATCCATAATGGATTATAGAAGAGTAGAACATACTAATCATAGATGGTACGTTATCAATTCTACCATGGGATCACCTTTATTAATAGATGCTGCTAGACTGTCTTACATCAAAACCCAGTAAAATATTTTTTTTTCCATAATCATAACAATGGGTAGTCTTACTTATCTAAGAAGTGCGCATCGAAAACACAATAAACCAGTATTTTTGAAATGACAAAATTTCTCACAACCACAAAACTTTAAAGTTGTAGATGGTTGCCATGGTATGCCGCATCGGTATGAAATAAAAGTGAAAATGATACTTCAAAAACTTGTCTTTGAAATGTCTTTCAAACAATATAATATAAATGAATCGCTGAAATCGCTTCATTACACAGTATACAGAAAATTGGTTATTGTCAAGGATTTAACCGAGTAGAACTACATGATTTGAGGCTAATTCGGGAAAACTCTCAGGATACGTGCAGATACGTATTCGTATCATGAGCATGAAAAGTAAATTAACGAAGGCGGATTGGACTTTAAAAAAAAACAACTGAAAACTATCATGCTACTGTAGATATAGTATAACGAAATCTTTTTCTAAAAATGTTCTATTATTTTTTAATTTTATCCATTATATTTTTATACAAATAAACTGAAATTGTATTCAAATAAAACACATTTATTACAATTTTTTACTTAAAATATTTAAATTCAATGATATTTTATATATTTGTTTTTTTATTCAACTTTAGTACCAGTACAATTATGAAATTCTGTTCATACATAAAATTAAATACAATTGAATAATATATTTTGTGTTTTTAGAAATAAATGTTTAATTACTGTACACTGTAAAAGTAATTTTAACATTATGCACAATGATACATTTCTCATATCGTAGTGCTATGAGCAAGCAAACAAAGCATGCCAACACGCACTTACCACGCGTAACTTAATTAAAGACAATTTACTCAATCATGTTCTCCAAGTCTGCCTGTCGTTGCTTATAGCGGATGCATTCTGGCTTCTCCCCGTGAATTCTTGCGTCAACGTACACGCGGACAAAGCGGTTAAACTCTGAGCTTCTTTTTATGTACGGAGCGTTGGCGCCTCGAAGCTTATGAAGTGGGAATCTCACGATACAGTTCATCATGCATCTCTCTGCCACTTTGTAACTAAAAAAGATTTTGATCGTGTATTAGCATTGAAAATAATAAAGTGGAAATAAATATATAAAATCAACTGGTAACAATCGACCTGTCAGACTTGCGTAATATAGCGAGCTACTCATTATAATTTTAAAATGTGACGAACCTTTCAAATTGTGAATAACCGAAATATGTAAATTTACAACTAAGTAAGATCGCATACAGATCATTAACTTTTATTGTTAGAATTCGCAACTCAGTAAATGGATTTGGGTTTTCCCAAGCCATTCGAATAACCAGAATAATTCTAGTTGTTTTAAAGCCCATATATGTACGTTCAACTGCAGGGCACCTTCCAATTTCTGGAGGAATGGACATTAACTCGTGTGTATGCTTGTCCACCCGCGACCATTGAGCCTAAACCAGTTTTTTATCAATAGAAAATGGTGGCAACGGGCCCTTTTTATGGAATAGGAAGGCAAACGAGCAAGCGTATCACCTGATGGACACAACGTCGCCCATAGATTTCCGCAGCGCCATAGGCAGTGCGGAAGGGTTGCTGACCTTTAAGGAAAGTGTCATTATGGGAGTGGGAATGGGAGGGAGAGGGTGTGGGCCTCCGGAACTTGGCCGCTAACCCTACGAAGCGTGGTAGGTAAGCTACTACTCAGACGCCGGTTTTCTGCGGGAGTATGGTACTTCTCCGGGCGAACCGGTCCATTCATGCTACAGACAAATATTATTACATTTTTGACAAAGTATTCGTCTATAGCGTGGCTCTACCACTATTATAATGTGACTTGGGGAATAGTGATTCATTCTCGCTATTAAAATAATGTTTTAAGTTAGGAATATATTCCGGTTCTTATAGTTCTGGTAGGTATATATACCGTGACTTTTTAATTACCCGAGAAAATTAAGTAATATATTCAGTTATCGATATACATTAAATTTGGCGAAGAAAAATTTTTTTTATTTTTATGAAATATTATTTTTAAAAATGTCCCTAAAAATCTTGCTAATTCAAATAGACATCATAATCATTTCAATATGAACTGCACCCAAACCAACCTAATTTGGTCGTGTAATATTTACGTACGGAAGGGATAACTATGAATGAAAACAATTTGCGCAACCTGCCGACAAAAGACGTTTTTTCTCTTTCGCACGCGCTGTTGTCATACTTATGAATACATGCGTCTCATGCATAGTAGTAAACAAACACTACGAATATGGCGTACAAGTATTTGATGCATTTACAGGATTTCTTTGAAATCCCATAAAACAATATTTTTGTATGAACGCTATAATTTTTGAATGTTACTTATTGACATACATATGTATGTCAGTAATAACATTCAAGTTTTATAAACGCGAATTTTAGTTTTCTCGAGTAATTAAAAAGTCAAGGTGTATACACTACAGGCAGAATCAAATTGGTAATGTAATTAGATTAAAAACACAAGGAAACTTACTCGTATGGATTTATACAGTCCATGCGTACCACTTTATATCCTTGATCGAAAGCTTGCTCTTTAGATTTTTCCGCGAGCATTACCGCCAAGCCTTGTCTTCGGTATTCCGGGATCACCGTTAGCATTTTAATCTAAAAGTTATTAATTTACAGATAAATTTTCGTTCCTTACACTAATCAATAATTTATCGTTTGATAGATCCCCGTGTATTATGTACTTAATAGCTTTGTTATTTAAATTTAAAAACACGTTTTCGTAATTAACTATTCAGCATGCCATTATGTGTGATGAAGCAATTTTATTAAATATACCTTTATAAAATACAGGTAGTCAAGAGGAATTATTTAGCAAAGTTTAGCTTCGTGAATGGTAAGGCATCTCTTTAGGCTAAGGTATTTTTTTAACTTATCTATATCTTTTCGCTTAGAATTCAGTATTATTGATTAGGTTATAATTATGCTATAAACATTTTTTGGGAGATTTCAAAATTTCATTATTTTGAACGGGCAAAATAGTGTAGTAGTATTTATATCTGAAGGTCGCTTTTGTCTACTTGTATTTTTTTTTGCTCGAAACTACAACAATTTTAATGGCTATAATCTACGTTCCATATTTAATAGTTCGTGATGCATTTCTTTCATGGTGTGTGCATTATGGCATTGTACTATATCAACGAAAGGTTTTGTCGACTGAAAGTAAATGAAATGGCTACACATATTTAAATAAAGCACATTTTAAAGCGTTAGCTTGTGGATTTTATATATGCTACAATTAAAATTTTATGTTTTATTTATAATTTATTTGTATACCTCGAATATCTTTGGTTGTTTGAACACTTCCCACAGATTCGGCGTCTCTTGCAGTTTCGCAATAAAGTATAAAAATTCTTTAGTATTAGGATCCTGTTGGACAAAATTAATAATTATATGCAAAAGTGACTTCTGAATCCAGGAATTAGAAAACTATTTCCCAAATAGTTTTCTACAGAAATTGAACCCAGAAATAGTCTTCGAATATTGTCTTAATATATACATATACAAAGCTTAAGAAGATTCGTTAGGCTTTCTTGTCGTCTGTTTTCCATACCATGAAGATAAAAGTCTTCTGTCTGTATAAAAAAGCGTAAACTAAAAGTATAATCGCTCTCAAAGTCAATCAATCGCCTATCGAAAAGACTGCTCGGAGCCTCTCTCTAAAGTAACCGACATCATTCTGTAGGTTAGCAAACGTAAGAAGGTACGGCTGATTATATCTGTTAAAAAAATAAGAAGTTAAAATAAGAGTAGAGTAGAAATCGCGTAAAGGTAGGTAGTCCGTAAAAGGTTGGGAACCTATGGTAGATGTAATGTATAAAGCCAGAGATCTTGTTTAAGTGGTTTAATTTGGGAGAGGCCAACAGTCTACTACTATAGCATTATGACGATGATCATGATCTACTAAAAGTATACACTTAAGTAAAAACTACATTAATATCTACTTATTTTTACTCAAAATAACAAGTTCGTACACAATACCGCTTCAAACAACATCAATCAAGCTTTGATTTTGAATAATATGTATTTGTAAACTGTTAGAAGGTGTAATACCTGTCGATAAAATGCATAATTACGAAGGTCCTTCACATGAACAAGGCTGCTTGCAAAGTTGACACACACGCCTGCCACTTGATTGTCTTCGGTTTTTGCAAATAGTGAGTTACCTATTTTTAAACATTATATTAATTTTAAGGTGTTATAGAAGCCATGTTTAGAATATAATATAATATTTATTGTACCTATTCTATAGATTTATATTTTTATACCGAAAAAAATATAACATGTCGAACAGAGTCAGGCCATTCATTTTCATTTAAATTCTTGATGATTATGATTCCAAACATAAAACCATTTAAGTTATTTTATAACACATTAAATTTTTTGGCGAAAATAACTTCCATGTAATGTTTCTATCGTGTTTCCGTTCCAGGAGATTAAATAGAATAATAAAAATATTTACATTATATCGTTGGCCTAATTATCAGAATTCGTAAATAGAAAATAAAATTATATCTAAATTAAAATTCCTCTTTTTATACTTAAAGTAAGAATGACTTTATTATTTAAAAATTTTTCAAACTATGAAAGTAAATCAGTTGTTTGTTGTTTTTGAAAAAATTTACTCATTTGGACTTACAAAAATTTTAATTATTAGGCTAATAGTATATTATTGTATCACATCAGCGCCATCTAGTGTTATCATAATGCATCGATACGAAGTTTAATATATACAAAATATTGCTTTTGCAATAGTTAAATTAGCCTGCAGGAAAAATCTGCCAGATGGTACAAATATCAATATAAAAATGGTTTATCCCTTAAATGCATGACTTTTATTTATACTTTAAAAAAATATATATCTTGCAGATAAGTACACTACAATGCAGGGAAAAATAGAAACAATTTTTTTTTATTTTTTTTATATATTCACGCCTATCCCCCGCAGGGGTTGGCAGAGACCATAGAGCTCCATCCGCTGCCATTCATTGCAGCGAAACGGCTCGTCATTGGTTGCTTTTCGCCCTCGTGAGAATCAGGACGTGACGGGTGGCGAACCACGTCGCCGTCATTTTCGACAAATTAGGTAAATAATAAATTCGTAATATTAAATTCGTCTTCGTCAAAAGAATATATAATATTTTTTATACTAATTTATTATACCTTATGTTGCAGATATACAACCAAAAATCAAATTAAATTATTTACATGTGAAATTCTTTTGTGTGTATCCCTCACACCTAGGCATTTTACACCTGCTGCGTACGCAGTCATCGGGCCAGTGACCAATATTATCTGTTCTTATGGCTTTAGGTGGAACATGCTGACCAGGCCCTCGTCTATTTTTTGCTATATTTTTTTGCAATCGATAAAATATATTACCCGGATCGTAGTAATTCTACAATAGTATGCTTTGCGCTCCTACTGATGATTTAAGGGCCGTTTAAGTGGTATGTTGCAGTTTTTCAACATTATGCATTTAAGGGTTATATTTTAATCGGGTAAGCAGGAAAAGATTTTATTTCTTCATAGGAAAATAATGGTAAATTTGTGGAGAGAAAGCGATTATTACGGGGAGAGTCAGATTAAATTGAGATTTTTGTTTGTTTATAAAATTAATCTTAACATTCATCCTTTTACTATGCTTGGCCAAATTCTAAAAAACAAAATGTTTAATGACAAAGAGTTACCTAGTAATAAATGACCTACATATGTATATCGACAACCTTTTTTAAAATGTGTGCCACCAACTGTAGAACGGTAAAAAGTAATATTAAACAAATGGTTAAATTAACAGTTCAAAATCATTATTTAATTATCTATACACCAACTGCAAAATTTTCCCATAAATACACTAATTATAAAATAAAATGTTCATCAACATATCAAAATTAATAAACATTTAAGAAAAATCATCAAAAAATGATTTAAAAATAGGTAATATGGTTGACAATCATTCTCATAACGTCAGTTATGAGAGTCATTGTCAACCATATCGACGAGGTTTATCGTGATAAGAAAGATTGTCTAATTTTTTTAGTATGTACCACCCGTGCGAAGCCGGGGCGGGCAGCTAGTACCGAATAAAGAAATAAATTTTAACCTTGTCTCAGCAAGCTGATAAGATATTCGTCGAGAGCCCGGTCATCGTTGAGGTGCATGTCCCGCGCCTGCACCAGCACATGCTCGGTAAGGTAGTGCCGCTTTACTATTTCTACCACTTTCTCGCTTTCAGCGCTTAGAACCGGCTTGATTGAAAAATTTTCCAACTGAAAAACAATACAAACTTACTCCGCGAACTCATCGAACCATATAGCGTATCTTGGCGTATACTATACTAGAAACGCTTTAAACTTGGCGTATATTATAAACGCCAAGATACGCTTTGAGTCTAGTGGCGGAACTAGTGGCATCTTCTAGTTTCTATTTCTTGTGCGGTTGCTCGCCAGTGGTTGCTCATTCAAGTGGGAGCTCATTCAAGTCCGCGAACATTGCACCCATTAATCGATACCTATTTTATATTTGGTCAAGACCTGGTTAGTAGTCCCATAAGCCACCCAATGAGTATATTTTGTATTTATACTAGAAATAGTTTCCTAAGTATTCCACTTTTTCACTGGGCTTGCTGTAATGTTTATTTTGTTAAATTCTTTAAATTATTATTAAAGATAAAAATTGTATGTTTTTATTATTATAGAGAACCTATACCGTGTTGCCGTAATTCCTTCATTTGTTATTGGAGATCGGTTTTATAACTCGGGTAGACGATGCTACTTGTATTTGCTCTTATAATATTTAACGCTTTAATGCGAAGTGTCGCGGAATATATTAGCGTAGATTGGAGCCCTTATTATAAAGTTCACTCAGAGCGTATAGAAAAAGTGCAAAAAAATTTGTAAAAATCTTGTGTTCGTGTATGAAGTGCAAGTTCTATGCATATGAACAAAGATTGGCGTATTTTCATTTGGAAAAACTTCTTTCGAATATGAATGAAAAAAAAAAGAAAGCATCTTAAAATGAAAGAAACGACGCTTGAAAGATTCTCTACGACAGTGTGGTACAATTCACGCACCGTATTAAATATAACATTTAAGTCTGTATAATTATTTGATTTGTCTGCTTTCACTTTAGGTTAATGTTGTGTCCATCTATAATAAGGATTACATTTAAGTATGTTTTTAGAACTATTTAGAATAATGTAACTCATGTTGATGGTCCATAAATAAATAAATAAGCACTAGACACTAGGGAGAAGATTTTCGCTTGAATTCTCCTTACTATAGAATCAAACAAGGCTGTGATGGCCAATTGACGCTATAAATAAATATTTTAAGTAAATGGTGGTTAAATCATCACATGCCGGTAGTGGATGATTAGCTCCTTTTTTAATCCGTATACACATCGAGGATATTAGCTCGAATTTTCACTTTTTGAGAGTATCTTACCTTGTCTTGTCAGAGACTTACCTTGTCCTGACGAAGCAAATCCTGTAGCCCAAAAATACTATGACATTTTTTAGTTTGTACGTATTTAACATATGGAAGTAAGGGAATATTAAATTTAAATCTCATTCTTAGGAACATAGCTGCAATTTACGTTCAATTTAGACGAATTCTTTTTGACATATACTGCGGCAATTTCACAGATTATTAAATAAATGTAATGCAACCAATTGAAAGTTGATTGATCATTGATAGATATCGAAACGGCCGGTGAAAGAAAAATGAAATGGCGGTTATAATACTGTAAATATAATATGTAGTTTTGCTTCTCTTTGGTGCAGACGTTAGGCTTAAACGCGAGGCAGAGAAATACATACATATCAGAGTCGTGCATCTGCGACATCTTCTGGGACTTAGTAGAAGACTTGAAACATCTAGTACCCAGATCGATAACCCTATTGCCCTATAAGCCATGCACAGAATGCTGCCCAATCTCCAGGGGTATCAGGGAGGGTGAGATATTAAGTAAACAGCATTTATGCGGGAGTAATACGATCCTGGAATATGATCTGACCTGAAATATGATTCATAATTTTACACAGTATCTATGTATATATTTGGGTTGACCCTGGAAACGTATGAACTGATTTTGGTAGAATCCTCATTGGAAGGTGCGGTAAGTTATTATTTTGGCTTGGAAATATTTCAAATTTCAGCATAAAATTTAAAAAAAACTATTAAAGGATCATAGTACATGTGTGGAAGATATTAGCATATATTAGTTTTTTTAGAAACCATAAAATTCGCACTTGTGGACACAGCTCACCTCATTTCTAGAGGATAAATAATTTTATAGCCAATATATATGTCTCACTATTGGGAACGGGGCCTCCCGTTTTCGGATTTCCGGGCATGGACAATAAAGCTACTACGCTTGTCCAAGGTGTATTGGCATTATCAAGGTGGGACGTCTAGACTCAGAATAAACACATATCGGATATACATAGGTATATTTGTCCCGATGCGGGAATCAAACCGGCGACCATTGAGTCCCAAGGCATTATTAACATCGACTGAGCGAATCAGGTCTTCAATAAAATTTTTACTTAATTTAACAATATGTTTTAAATATTATTAATGTTTCAAATCTTATTCATAATATTCATTTATATATATATCTCCTTACCTACCTACTGTAAATAACGAAGGGTTGCCAGAGATAAAGCGAGATGGAAGAAAATCGTGGAGAAGATCAAAAGAAGTAGAAGTCACCTGAAGCGTTTATATTAAACAAAATAAGAAACCTAAATAAACGATAAACAGAACTTGTTAAAATGAAAATTCATTATACAATCGATATGTTTAATAGTTTCTTTTTATGTAGTTGCATATAAAAACTAATTTGTAATTGAAATTCAGTTTGTATTTCGTTTATTTGCAAATGCGTTACTTACGTAAAACAACATCTGTTGATTTATGTTTATAATACGAGTATGTTGTTTTTATATTCATGTTTACAATGTGAGTACGTGAACTAAATACATACAACGTATATCGTATGGCTATTTTATTATTCATTAAAATAAAGCTAAAGAAGTTTGACGTTGAGAATTAAATCACTCTCTTTGCTTATATAAAAATTTGATAATTTTATATATATAAAATCAAAATGTTTATGTATAAATAAATAATATAAAAAACAATAATAATTTTTAATATTTTGTTATTTTCTATTTTTAGTGTGAAATTAAACATATTATATTCTATTCTAGGATCAGCAGTAAATTGCTAGTAATTGCTAGTATTTTAAATATAGTTATTTTTGTTAGCAGAAACCTGATGCAATATGAATTTAAAAAAAAAACGGAGAAATTTCTCAGTTTATTATTCTTACTATTACGAAATATTCATCCTTTATCATAAAATTTATGGCATTCATTTTATGGTTAATGTATTATATTTTTATGTTCGTTTACAGGCATTACGTATGCCCAGGAACATCAATGATTAATAATAGTAGTAGTCTTAATAGTAGTTTCAAATAAATACAATCTTTATATGTCTTGTTTCATGAATTCTTTTAATAACTCAAACTTTTACAATTCTAAATTTATGCGTTAAAACTACTACTTCCTACTATCGTATTGTTATAACAAAATAACTGCTAGATATTTTTTTATAGGATAGGAGGGCAAACGAGCAAGCGTGTCGCCTGATGGAAAGCAATCAACGCCGCCCATGGACAACCGCGGCACCGCAGGAGTCGCGGAATCGTTGCTGGCCTTTTAGGTATGTATAGGCTTGTTTTTTGAAGGTTCCAATGTCGTAACGTTTCGGAAAGACCGCCGAGGGTAGCTGGTTCCACAAACTGGTGGTGCGTGGAAAGAAGTTACGAGAGAAACGCACCGTAGTAGATCGCCACTCATCCAGATGGTGGGGATGAAATTTTTCTTTACAGCGAGTTGTGCGAGATATAAAAGAGTTATAAGCATATATGACTTATTTATTATACGTATGTACAAAACGTGTGTGTATGTATATATTTTATCATATCTGGTAGCTTAAAAGAGTAAATGCTAAATTTTTCGCCGATTCTTTGTGGGAGATTCGACCTGTCGAACCGATGGTACTGACTGAAATATTGTATAATTTTCTTGTCATCAATATCTTTATAATTTTTGAAACGAAATGAAACCAATCATCACAAGGTTTTTTTTTGAGATTTGCGTGGAAAATGGTAGGTATTAACTGATATAGTAGTAGATACCTACTATTATATACTTTATATTACTACTATTATCCTATATAAATATAGGTACTATAATATGTAAGTAAATACTGATAATAGAGGTGTGATTGTGGGGACGCAAGTCAGTCCATGGAGCATCTACTCGACTGCTCACTGTGCCCTAACACTTGCACATTTCAAGATCTTATCGAGGCGAATGTTACTGTTATAGCAGTGGTGAATTACTAGGCCGAAAAAATACAGGTCGAACCCCTGTCACGAGATGAAGGAGAAGACCGATAATAGATAGTTTGTGATTGAAAATAATTCGAATTTAGTTTCGTTCTGATCATGTGCATTCACAACGGATAGTTTGTTGAAAAAAATGATTTTTAATATGTTTTTAATAAAAGATCGACAAAGATTGGAAGTTCAAAGACTAGAATCCGTAGCGGTTACTGATGGGTAATCCATATTTTCTTTAAGTTTTAGGTATTTTGAACGTCAGACTCCAGTGCGCTGGACTCGAATTGATTGATTTAAAAAATGTGACGACAGACTCGAAGAAAACTTCAGCTATTTCATATCCAAATAATGATACCGAAGAAACAATAAAACCATATCCACCGATTAGAACGACGATACACAAAAGGAGATTTAATATCGTCACTTCTAAACCTGTGTTTAGGCAAAATTATCACGAAAAAGAAAGGATGGTAGGAATTAAAGACAAAATTAAAAGTCTTGTGCATGAAACGGTACACGATGCTGATGTAAAACTAAAAGCCATTGAACCACTTAGAGAAAAATACCAAGACGAACTACCGTACAAAGTAGGTTACATTTTAAGTATGTTAAAGAAATCTAAGGAAGCTTCCACAGAATTGTTGAATATTGCGTCTCAAAATAAAGATCGGTATCAACCGATGGAGTTTTTGAAAATTTTCGAACTCTTGGTGCATACTAATGTAGACATTACAAACTTACTGACACAGCTGACAGATCTTCAGAAACAGGAACCAAGATATTCGCATAAAGGGGGTGTAGTCTTCTAAATGCAATTAGTTACAAAAGATTTAAGATTATTTCTGGCATTACTTTTAAAATACTGCAAATATGAGAGATATATTAATTAGACATTTTAAGAAATAAAAATATAATGGTTGAATAAAAAAGCCTTTTTAATTCTTTCATTAAGCCATGATAACCGTTTGATTGCTGTCATCTGTTCCCCTTATTTTTCCTTCCACTCCCCGTTTCTTGATTACTGCTTATAAAACTATGTGTATTATAAACACATCTTATTAATATGATACAACCGTAATAGTCAACTGCTGTACATTACAGAGAGCTATAATATTTATTAACCAATAATAGAAGAGACAATATTTTAACGAAGCAGACCGCATACACACACATACATAGATACAATATATATAAAGAAATAAAAACTTTAGTTAAAGAGCCAGCGCTAACTTTAGAGGAGGGCTGCGACTTAGGAGCTCGCTCTGGGCGTCGGGGCGCCGAACGCGCTAACGCATGTTTAAAAAGACACAAAGGGTGATGAACAATCAAAAAATTTTGGGCCTGAGATTAACCACAAAACAAACCACCACAGCAAACAAACAAGGCCTCTCCCGTGAAGCGCCACCTAGCCCGATCTTCGGCTTCAGGCATTCAGTTTCTGCCAGCCACTCTGCGTAGATCGTCTAATGTGCGTTGCTAATCCGAAAAATTATGTTGGTGACTTTAGTTCTCTGACTGATTTGTTCATTCCGAATCATATCTACCACAGAAACTCCGAGCATAGCTCGCTGAGCGACTCTGAGCTTGTAAAGAAGACGGACCGCCAACGTTCACGTTTCGGCGAGAGTATAGGTAAGACACACTGGTCGAAAACTTTTGCCTTCAGTATCTGAGGTATGGGCGATGAGAAGACGTGACGAAGTTTTCTAAACACTGCCCAGCTTAGCTGAATCCTTCTATCGGCTTCTTTCTTGAAGTTGTCTCCACCCAATTGCATGACCTGCCAGGCGATAGATATACTCCCGGACAACTTCGAGAGTTTTATCGTTGACGATAGACGGTTGTCGATCCAAATGATCGTTGACCATGACTTTGGTTTTATCAAAGTTCACAGTAACTTAAAAGCGTTATTTTGAAAGTCTTTGGGCTTTTTAAAAAGTATTATTACATAATAAAGGGCGCCAAAGGTGTGTTTTTCACTGGATACCTAGATAGTTAATGCCTTGTTATAAGCTATATAAGTAAATCTTCATTTAAAAGTGAAATCAAAATTTTTTGAGAAAAACGTCGCCCTTTGTGCATAAATTCTTTAGTTTATAATATTTAATTAAATCTTGCATTAAACTACTATTGCAAATATTTTAATAAATATTGTCAGAATATAGACGTCGTGTTTTTCCTTAAAGATTTATGAGATGTTTCCAATGGAAAATAATCTCGCTTTGTCTTTGTGTGCGTCATATATAGACAAAAGCGCATTTCAAACCACACGTTGTCTACCATCTTAAATAATGAGAAGGCGCATCTCATCTTTTCCAGCCGGTAATTATTTCTCCCCGTAGCGAACACCTGCCTGATGAGGTCGGATAGTGCATTAGTTGATGGAGTCACCTTGCAGGTTGTCTTAGATACATGTACAAGCTTTCTACCTCCAATTTTAGATTTTTACTTCTAGTTACATGTGGAGACTTATTTATTAAGTGAAAAAGTATTATTTATAATTTTTTATTTAACTTTTTTAATGATATACGCTACCGTAATGGCAGAAAATCAACAGTTTAAGTTTTACCCAGCTCTATTGAGAGTTAACATAATTTGAGGGTATAATTTTTATAAATTACGTTCACAACGATACGAAACGAATAAAAAAACGATACATAAAAAAAACATATTAAAATTTTTATACCAGTCTACGTCTGTCTATTAGATACCTATTTTTATATTAATTACATTTTATTTAGAAGCGAAATATTACATACATAACAATACATTATTATCTTAATTACATAGAGGGCTTTTTCAAGATCTAACCATGTGATTTTTAAATTAATACGCTAAATTCTAAAATATATGTATAAGTTTCTTAGCCTATTGCAAAATTAGCTAGATAGTATAACGTACACTATGGGTTTTCAGATATTGTAGATACATATGTTTATTGACAAATGAGAAAAATTAGAGCTACTCGGGGAAAATACCATTTCGAGGAGTAGGTACGCGAATTTCTCGTGTACCTTGTTGTTTCTAACTGACCAAAACTACAACGGTTCAACCTAGGTTGACTTGACGGGGCCCTTAGACCGCTATTAACCTCTCACCTATTGTTTTGGTGCGTCTTCAATCCTTCAGTGGCGTTGAGAAACTAAGAAGTGGACTCCGAATTATCATCGTTTTATCCCCCACCCGCAACACATAGGCCTCCTGGTTGTAAAGGCCCAACAACGCCTGTCTGCATAAAAAGAAACTATTCAACTGTAAGATACTTTCAGCACCCATCGTATACCTACATATAGTATTAAACGTATGTCCGAATCTGTATATAAAACAAATCACACAAACACAGCATACAATGCACGAATGCGCATAAATAAACGTAAATATAACTCTTTTCCAATTTGTATAACAACCGGCCCATCAAAGGCTTTACATTCCATAAAACAAAAGAGCTTAACAATAGAAATATAGAAACTTTTTTGGCTTAAACAATGCAGTGTAGGTGAACGTGAAATAGACGTATTTTGGGCGTAGGGGTGTCTTCTCCGCTACCTGTACAATCCGCTTTTATTTTTATTTTTTTTTTGTCTCATTTATCCTGAATATGTTCGCTTACTGTCCGTGAATTATTTTTAAAAGCTGTGCTATTTAGTTTTTTGCCACTTACGAGTTTTTATCATCAGTGAAGTAACAAAGTTTTTCGTAACTGTTGATACATTTTATGTTTTTAATTTTCTATATTTATTGATTGTATTAACTCACGATAAACTATATACTATTATAATTATCATACTAAAAAGATAACAAAAACATATAAACACTTAAATTTAAAAAAAATAATATTTTTTTAGATTCATAGGTAAAAAGTAAAGTAAAGTACCTGTATGATCTTTAAAGTAACATACAAAAACCTAAATGTTGCGAAATACGAAACAATCCTTTAAGCCAGGATCTGGCTCAAGATAATGTGAAATTAATATTTGCCACATTAGGACCATGAGTATAAATATAATTCAGATAAGTTCAAAGATGTCATTCAGACAATTTTCACTAAAAATACTCTTATTATAATTTTTATAGTACTTGTACCAATTAAATTAAATTATTTAAAGAAAACATTTTTGCACAAATTAATAAATAAAAAATCCCATTCTTTTGCTCCTTTTTATGGCCGAAACAATTTTGTAAATGAAACTGATGAAAGTGAAGTGGTATTAATAATTTAAATCATAAGTAATTCAAAAGTACGTCTGACATTATAGAAGGATATAAGTCCCATACAAAGATGAACTCTAAAATAATATTTATTTATTATTCTTAATAGTCAACCCTGTAGCTCTTTTCATGGTGAAGTAAAAACTATAGTCGGAGTTGTGATTGCCAAATTGAATATTGCTAGGGGAGTAGCTTTATAAAGTTTGAAACTAGTTAATGGCAAACACAAAAGAAAATGCAATAAAATGACGGCAGGTTATAATAATGCTATTAGAAAACATTAATTACGTTAAGAGTGCAAAAAGGTCTCTTACGGATCTTTCATTCCGTACGACGACTAAAGTGTTTTGTCGCTCTGTGCAGGAAGGTACGACGTCTAAAGTTTTACAGCATACATAATTAGTAAATGTGGACAATCAAAAGTTTTACTTAGCTAAATTCCGCGACAAGCAAACAATAACAGAGAATTAATAATGTGTGGATTTATTTGGAGCTTAAACCAAAAACTTACCGAAAAACGGCCAGCAACTCTCCACCCACCAACCACTATACACAACTTTTCGGTTGTTTTCCGTAGAGTCTACTATACCTGAAGATGCCTCGTCTTAGGGCGAAACACGTGTCGTTTACAAGGTGGAAAAGTGGTAGTGGGTGTTGTGTATAGTGGTTGGATGTAAAGTTGCTGGCCTTTTTTCGGTAAGTTTTTGGTTTAAGTTCCAAATAAATCCACTTCATCCAGCAGGAAAACACACATTATTAATTTTCCATTATTGTTTGCTTGTCGCGGATCTTAGCTAAGTAAAACTTTTGACTGTCCACATAGTGATGGATTTCCGCAAAGTAACGCCTGACTCCATTAATAATAATTACTATTATCTAAACTTTCATTCATATTTACTGAACGTGTTAAGAACTCCCATATATCTATTGTAAAACTGTTAATACAAAAACTTTTCCAAGTGAACTGTTTCTGAAACAATTTTATCTAATCACCCAAAAACAGTTTCAACGCTGCACAAAGTTTGTACAAAAGTCGTGGAGCTGTGATACTAAGACTATTCGACGCAGTGTTTTTTTCCGCAATAAAACTTTTTTGACATCTATGTATTTTATAGCGTTTTCGTTTTTTTCCGTCGATATATTATTTATGGTATCTAATGATACTTGTATCATTATTAGCCTGTGGTGTTTTACTGCTGGACATGAGCGGCCGCCATTGTCTGTCGCCTAGCCTGATTTTAAAGTACGTTAATGATACTTGTATATCATTAATTGATTGATTCATGAACTACAATTTACATATATGTAACTACAATAATATGTTCTATACTTTCAACAAAAGAAATCAATGTGCTTACTATATCACAGTTCATTTCAATGAATGCGATGCATTTTGGAGTACATCATTCGGACAGTAGCGGTTGTCTTCTGTACTATATGGCCACCTAAATATGATATACGACGACCCGCACATTTTAACACTTTTCGAATATAAGTGTAAAAGCAAATTATTGCTTCATCCTAAATATTTATAGGCTACTCTATCTATACTTATTGATTGATCTTTTATATAAATAAATATTATTTCATATATACTTAGCAATTCAAGAAATATATATATATATATTTACCCTAAATTAGAATTAAACTCAATAATTTATTTAAAATTAAAATAAATATTGGCTTATATAGTCCATATTTGATTTTTGGTGTTTGGGCCAGGTAGATAAAAATTTCTGGTCTTAAAGGTCACGCTCAATGTTATCGATTAAAAAGAAACAAAGTATTATATTTATAAAATAAACTATGCTTTAAAATAAATTTTGTCTAACATATTAATGTTCATATAAAATAACTTTTTCTCTAATATTTTATTTATAGTATTTTATTTATAGATCGTATAAGGGAGGCTTATGTTCAGCAGTAGACTGCCTTTCAATTTAAGACCGAACTTGATATTGAAATAAAGCTAAATGACTGCAATAAAATTTTCTTCTAAGAAAATTCACGAGATTTCACATAGCGTTCGTGGAATAATTGATACTTGCTCTAACGGCTCAACAAATCGCATATAGTTATAATAAGTAAATAATGGTACATTTTGCACTTATACTAACAGAATCAGAATCTCTGTATCGTGAGTTTCTTTAAAAGACAAGTGCATATATACCTTGGACAAACACCCAGACTTGGAGTAAATACCTACTGATGAATCGAATTCGCAACCCTTGGTCTCTCTGATAGCAAATATGTGTCCATCGTACAGAAGCAAATGCTTTAATTGTTTATTTTCTCCATTTTATTAAAAGTACAAAGTTTAACATCCTGATTGAAAAATTAACTAAAGCAAAAATGAAAATGATCAAAACGTTAAGATCGCAGCACTTCATCCAGTCGGCGACTTGGTCAGTTTCTTTCATCCGAAGCGGAATTCACAGCTAATTGTGGCATTAAACAATAGAACCTCTTAGCAATACAAGTAACGCGCCTCCCCATTGTTCACTCTTACAGACACAGAATGAACATTCGGACAATAAAGCTTCAACAAGAAATTGTTTTTGGTACAATGCAACTATTTCAAATGTTACCGTCGTGAAAATGAAAATGAAGAAAGAGACTAAGTAGAGACGATATGGTATTCACAAAATGAAAACTGTTGATATGTTACACGTTTTACTGAAATTTTTGATGAGTCTTGTAAATAAATGAATTAAAGGTTGCGTGAAAGAAATTGCTTTGGGTTATAAGGTCGCCGCCAATCGCTCTGCTTTTAGATAAAGAGCTCTTTATCTAAAAGCAGAGCGATTGGCGGCGACCTTATAATCCAAAGCAATTTCTTTCACGCAACCTTTAATTCATTTATTTTAGGGCTTTTGCAAATTGACCGTAAGGAACCCGCGAGCAGAAGACCCAGTGAACTGGCGAGAACAATGAAGACTGGGGTTCATCCCCGAGGTTCGATCCCGTCCTCGTCGAAGGTGTATTATTATCTTTAACTCTATGTTTAGAGAAATATTTTTTTTTATTTTCATTCAATAATTAGAATATATAAAGTTTAATTTGTATATGGACAGTCAAAAGTTTTACTTAGCTAAGATTCGCGACAAGCACGCTTAGCTAAGTAAAACTTTTGACTGTCCATATAGTGATGGATTTCCGCAAAGTAACGCCTGACTCCATTATTAAAGTGTAATTTGTTAAAAACAGCTGTATTTAATCTTAATTCTAAAGACTTGATTGAACTTGGCAGTTATGTTTAAACAATCAAGTTCGAAATAGCGTGACAATATATTATAATATATTAAACTAAACGTCATAATACCAAATCAAAATCATTTTAATAATTTTTTTACACATTATCTTTTTTAGGTTTAAGTGTTTAAAGTTACCTTAGCTTTGTGCCTTAACAATATTAATAATGACGCAACGAAGTTTAGTAATTAAATTAGATTAATTTTTATTATAAATGGGCTGCAGATTATATAATTACAATAAAATTTTTACCGCAATCGGACAAATTGATTAGTAACTTATACGGGATCAACAAAAAGCATTCATTTTTATTTATAATAAGAACGGTCTATCCTTTTCATAAGAAAAAACAAAATGCAAAACGTGATTATTGTGATAATAAATAGGTTCTAATGGTCAGGCACTCTCAGCACAACAAAATCAAGTAATCACCAAAAAGCGGATTTTAATTAATTAAATTCATTGAATGCTAAAACATCACTTGCTTTTCAATGATTCCCAGACAAAGCTCAAAGTGTATTATTTTATAGACAAATCGAAACGGTACCGAACTATATGCTTACATAAATGGAAACCATCGACCCAATTTAAATTGAATCCCTAAGGTAATAAGTTTTGGAATGATTTGATTGTAAAAATAAGTTACTACGTTTTTGATTGGTATCTTAATATAATAGGGGATGGAAAGGGGCGTATCCGTGGCTCGTTGCAAATATAATCAAGAACTACAGATGGATTGGAGAAGCTACTTTTCATATACAATTGTATAATAATAATATTGACTTAATTATAATATTTGTTTCTCGGCAACAAAGAACAAAGCATAGGGTATCTGCCTGTGGGACGACGAGGTGTCTATGGGAACACATACTAATAGCTGAGCAGCAATATCTACCTAAGAATAAAAACCAATGAGCGACTACGCCAACACTCCTTACAGTATATCGGCGACGAATGGTCAGTATTATTGAGTCAACACTGTTCGTCCGGTGAGTACAGAAATCCAAGTTCCAGAGAGCCAGAGAGAGAGTTCAGAGGCCAAGTTCTTTTCGCTTTCCTTTATCACTCCTCCTCCCATCACTTACTTTTTATTTTATATATTCACGCCTATTCCCCGCAGGGGTTGGCAGAGGCCATAGAGCTCCATCTGCTACCATTTATCGCAGCGAAACGGCTCTCCATTGGTTGCTTCTCGCCCTCGTGAGGATCAAGACGTGACGGGTGGCGAACCACGTCGCCGTCACATACTTCTCCTCCCATTATTACCTTAAACTGATAGACAACGTATTTGCAGTGCCTTTAATATTACTAATGTTCAAGCGGCGGTGGTTATTTACCATCAGGTCAGTGACCCGGCTGCTCTTACGCCAATCTTTCATACAAAGATACAAAAATAAGAAGGAAGCTAGTGTTCGACAGTAGATTCTTACATACTGTAGTGATACATTGATAAACGTATCACTAATGTAATAAAACTTTTTATTTGAATAGAATAAAACCTTTTTATATTATATTATTTCGTTTAAAATTCGTAATTTAAAATTTAAAAAAAAAAAGAAATTGTTTTATATTAATACAAAAGTTCGGCTGACGTCTTTTTCTTCGAAATTTCCTCACAGCTTATATTTAAAATCACTGTATGTATCTACTATAATTTATATATGAATTTTCTAATGAGTATTTATTATTCAGTGTCTGCACATCGAAAAATGATCCGATTGGGTCAGTAGCCAAGTTACAGTTTTTAGAGTCAGTGGTCGCGGATTCGATTCCTACTTCGGGTTACATATGTGTAACGCTTGCAGATATTTATTCTAAGTATGCGTTTCTCGCTAATGAACCATGAACAAACGTGGTGACTTAATAATCATTCCTGTCCAAAATTGCGGCATATATGGACTGTAAAATATTCATTTATTTGATTACGTCATTATGTTCCTGAAAAACATTTAAACATAGACAATAGCAATTATAGTAGATAAGATAATGAAAAAAAAATATGACAAAGGCGACTCCATTCATGACGTGTGCACTAATCAACGCTTCTCCACGTCTGTGCACAGCCCTCTATCACAATGCCGCTATTACATTTGCTCAATAATTGCCACCCCGGTCCTCCCCCTTCCCCCCGGCCGCGCCCTGCACAGATGATCGCTCCTCAATGGGCACACGGTAAACGTATCCGGGGAGTTGGTCAATTTGTGTGGTCTACCCGGCGCTGTAATCAACTACTTGAGTAATGCAATCGAACGAGACGATTATAATAATCGTTAATTGAATATATCGATTTTTTTTTTAATTTTGATCGTAAGTCCCTCTTTTCGGTCTTATTATTTGATTTGGATTTCCAACTAATGAATTTTTAAGATATGTAACATAACACATTCAGTGCTTTGCCGTTTTCAAATATCTACTCGCATATTTAAGATTTATGAGATCTTTTTTTACCTTTACTGTAATTCGTATGAGAGCTTAAATTTCTAGAAAACTCTTTTTAAAGTTATTTTTTAAAACGTTAATTTTAAAATAAATACATCTATATATTTGTTGTTATAATTACAGATATTATACTTTTACTAATATTAGTTATAGATATTTCTATTTTTATGAATATTTTTTATATATGGTACATACATATCTACACGCCTGTCTCCTGTAGGGGTAGGCAGAGACCACAGACCTCCATCTGCTACGATCTTGGCATACTTCCCTTCCTTCCACACTCATTATTCTCCTCATTCAAGTCCGCCGGTTGAGGGTACTCTTGACCTGGCCTTTCTTAAAAAGATCAGCAATTTGGTCAAGGTATGTTTTTCGTGGTCTTCCTCTACCGACCACATTCGCAAGGTAAATTTCTTTTGCCAGTCGTCTCTCATCCACCCTCTCAATATGCCCAAAGCATCCCTTTTCCTACTTTTGTCACAATACCTTCTTTTACTCCACATTGCTCTCTTATATCGTCATTTCTTATTCTATCATTCAAGGTTACACCACACATACTTCTTAATGCTCTCATTTCCACCGCATTCAGTCTGCTTTCATGATTCTTCTGCCAAACCCAACTTTCACTACCGTATATTAGCGTTGGAACAAGCACCCCCTGACAAACCGCCAGTCGGGCCGTTTTAGACACATTCTGGCGTACGCGTCCGGGTGCGTATGTAATTAGCTAGTAGCAGTAATTATTTAGCTTAACTAAAAAAGCTAATATTTGATATTCATAATCTTATCCCTTCTCGTTTTCCCTTTTATATACACTTTATTTTGTCTTTTATATTTTTTAAGGTGCTCTTATTGTTGTATAAATTGGTTGTTATCAGAGTGCAGTAATTGGCTTTAGTGTTATACATCTGTATTATATAAAAAAATATTATATAATAAGCTGTTGTTCTCGGATGAAATAAATAAATAACTAGCCTACATAGATATGTCCTACTGCTGTGCATAGGAATCTACATTTCTATATGGACATTAACCTACACCTTATACCTGGAAAAAATAAGTGTACGCGATACATATATTCACCCCGAAGCGGAAATTGAAACCATGGTTATTGACTAAAGAAATTTCACCATTGACTCAAATAAAACGATTGAAATTATCAAAACGAATGAGAAATAGGTACGCATTATTTTAAGCTAACGTTTACGATTCTATATCATGTATATCGATACATGTTCCTTTCAGAACGTCTGAATGTGAACGCACGTGGGTATTTGAACGAGTTTCATTTATTTAGCAAAGGATCGGTGAGCTAATGTGGCGCGCAGTTTAGTGGATTTGCGGTGAGACTGGCATCCGACCAGGCTCAATTCATTACGAGATCATTAGACCTTCGAGTTTATTGAAGCTTCGCTATTTTAAGATCAGATTTACATTCGTTTTGATAGGCAATTTCCACTATAGCGGCGCAAAGACAGAATACTTATATAAATAAATAATCAGAATGACAAAATCTTAACTTCTATGTAAACGGTAGATGAGCAAATGGGTCACCTGAAGTTAAGTCATCGAGCTGTCTATGGATATTAAAACTCATTTCACTACAGATGCATTGTTTATCTTAAAAAAAATCTATATAAACATGAAAAAATCCAATATCGTTCCCCTTATTATCAGAATTCGTAACTGCAAAAAAAAACATTTTGGGTACTTTTCCGTCAGCCGGGCGTAAGCGAAAAATCGCCAAATAATGAAGAATTCCGCCAAATTTCTTAAACCATAAGGGGAATATTCGTTTGGGGCCATGTGCTGTATTCTCTGAATTCATTCAAAACAAAGCAAGTTTTTTCATTGTTTCTTCCATCTTAATTGTTTTTTTAATAAAATAATGTAAATTTGGGATTTATTAGGTTAGGTTTTTTTACGTAGGGAAAAAAAGGTTAGGTTGTAAGAAATTTGACGGAATTCTACATTATTGGGCGATTTTTCGCTTGCGCCCGGCTAACGGAAAAATACGAACATTTTTTCTCACTTCTCACTCTTGATGCCATCTAACGGATAATCTCAAAGAGTATCCAAATTCAAATACCTAACAAATATCTCTTTTTATTCCTAAAGTAATAAAGGTTTTATCAAAAATTCTCACACTATGAAAGAAAATCTGTATTCTGATAATTAGGCCGACGATATTCTATAATTGTAATAACTATTTAAAGGGTGACCAAACAGTCAATTTAATAATAGCAATTTAATAAAAGTCCAGTCAATCGTGGCAAGGAAGAGAAAAATATAATTTTATACTAAGGGAAATTTTAATGACGGCGGCGTGGTTCGCCACCCGTCACGTCCTGATTCTCACGAGGGCGAAAAGCGACCAATGACGAGCTGTTTCGCTGCGATGAATGGCAGCCAATGGAGCTCTGTGGTCTCTGCCAACCCCTGCGGGGGATAGGCGTGAATATATAAAAAAAAAAAATAAAAAATAAAAAAAAAATAATTTAAATTTTGTTCCGTTTCCTCTCCTTATAAAATAAAAATAGTACTTGAATAGCGTTTCGGTTAATATTTAAATTACCAATAAAAGTACGATTCGATGTTAAATTTATGAAAAAGATCACACAGAGTCTATATCTATCAGAATAGATCAAAAAGTAAATAATACATTTTGGGTCTAATTAATTTGGGCATACTAGATCTATGTAAGGTTTATGTTAGGAAAAAAATTCGTGAGTAGGTTATAAAAACTACTCATTGACATAAAACTATCTAACTAAACTAACCTACAAGCACAAGTGAGCCCATATTATTGGTGATAAGGGCAAGTTCTAAAGAGTTAGAACTAATGTATTATTATATAATATTATATTTAAAATAAGCCGATATATCGTGAGGATGGGGAGTACCTTATATAGTAAGCTACGACACGAATAGGCCAGCTCTACGGGCGCAGTAGCACTGGCCTATTCGTGTCGTATATACGCACAAGACGATATAAAATAACTAAACTCATGCTCCTAATTTAATACAATATATTATTTTAATTAAAACGATAATTATAACGACATGTATACTGATGATTTTAACGACATACAAAATAGGCAAATAAAGACTATTAGATAGGTATTGTGCGCAATAATTTAGTTTTTTTTTAAACTATATCGGATATGAATAAACTGTATTTCAATATTTTAGTGTACTATAGTTTAAAAAGGAAACCGGCAGCAGTCACTGTGGTGTTTTCATAAATGAGGATATTATCGAGGCAATTTAATCAAATGTCAAAATGTACATTTAAATAGCGAGCGGGTGAAATTAATTCAGATAAATGAAACGCAAGCAGGAGATAGCTTTGAGCGGACGCTCTGTAAAACGCCTGTGAATTAGTTGTCGAAAGAGAAGCTTAAAAGTAATTACTCCAAATGAGCCATACTGATAGAAATTAGTTTAGCTAGCTAGGGCCACCACATGTTTTCTAAACTAAATACAAATTTTCAAAACATTTTCTTGTAATATATAAAAAGCACGTATGTTTAGCCAGTAATATAATAAATACGGAGATATAGTTGAATTGGTAAGGACTAAACTAACGATCTAAGATCTTAGAACTGATCCTTTCATTGACATGAACGATGTTTACCATTGCTTATCTTCATATGAAAAAAAATGGATTAAAAAACTCAGGAAAAGGATTACTTTTTTAATTACTGTTTCTTTTTTGTTTTCAATATGTGTTCGCATATTTTGCCAGTTGTTATAATAATATTTTATATGCACAAAAGCACCGATAAACTTTGATGTATACAAATTCTGAAGTGGAGATTGCGTCTTAATAATCGTAGTATGAGAAGCTCACCAGTCGAATAGAGCAACAACCAGTGCAGGGCGGCTGGTAGTAACTGGGTCGAAGCTGAAAATTGGGATAGATGTCGTGGGGGAAGCCTACATCCAGCAACGGACTGTCGCAAATTGATGATGTTGGTGGAAGGTTTTATACATTGCTTGTCCCATTTTTTTTACTTAGTTATAGGCCACTCTAATTCAACTCTATCTTTGGCGCTAACCGCAGGTAAAGCTTTAATTAAAGGATTACCCGTTTTTCCGAGCCCGCCGGATACGGATACGGTACTGTCGCTTGCGGATACACTATTCAGCGCATAGCCATATAATTAGCAAGATGAAACGAGTTCGTGGCGGGATACGGTTAACCGGACGGAGGTGTGCAGCCGGAACGGATATTTTTTTTCGGATTTTATTTCGTTTCGTACACTCGATCGTATTGATAGCAGCACCGTTAGCAGATGAGTTGATGTGGAGTGCATACCTACAATTAGGAATGTGTCTATTAAAAATACTGATGATCGCTTGCGTTCATTGGTTTAGTACTCCTGATTTGTACAACAAGAGTCTTGGGTTTAGATCCCGATCAAAACTGTCCTAAAATACAAGAGTAGTTTTCGAGTGTGAATGTGTTTTGAGGTAGCTGCATCTGAATTCTTCCCCAACGGTATCGAAAATAAAATCACTTGATCCTTCAACAAGATCAAGAAGGATTCAAAAGACAGAATACCTTTTGACGTTTACGTACAGACGTAAAAACATTATAACTTGTGGGGTTTCTTAGAAGAGTATCTGAATCGGCTTGGATACTATCAGCATACCTATAAACATAAGACAGAAGAAGTTTTATTAAAAAGAAAATCATTTAATGACATTACAACATTACAACTAGACGTTACAACTAGAACATAGACCACATCGACTAAGATGATTATGATATTTGCTTAACGAGAAATGGCTTACTTGAATAGTGTTATAGAAGACACGTACATACATACATAGGTGTCTATTTCTTTAGATTGTACGGAACACCCGTAACATTGTTTTCTTTCAGTAAAACCTATATATTTTTAACACGATACTTCATATAACTATTAAATATTTTTTTAAAAAACTTACGAGCTTTCTTACTAAATATCTAAACCAATAATTCAATTCTACTAACATACTTGATATTTATTGCATGCATATGTAATAAACGATTAGAAAAAACGTATTTTCTGTAAGTAGAAATGACGTATTTTGATTTTATATGCCATTTAAATCAAAAAAAATAAATGTGTCTAACGGTTTAGATCGTTTTTGAAAAGCTTAATTTTAAAAAAAAAAACAACCAAAATCATTTGACGCAATTTTTTTCTGATTCAAATGGTGTATAAAACCAAAATAAGTCATTTTCTATTTACAGCCAATACGTTTGCTGACGTCGATATGTACAATACTAATTAGTTTCTAATTTCAAAACATGAGTAGCATATTATATTTTATTAAATATGTAATTATATATGACACGATATATTTTATTCTACATAGTTGCACACAGATAAGACAATGCCTCCTCTTCAGCCAGCATTTTCTTCACAGCCCATATTGTCTGACTTTTAACAAATTAATCTTGGAGCCTATCCATTCTGGAACAAATGTCAGTAACTCACCACACTTATTCAAGCAAATTGGCAGAGCACCCAGCCACGGAATAAATGCCTTTAGACCAAAGACAAGTGCATATAGATATATCTATGCCGATGCGGAATTGAACGTGCGATTATTGCTTTGGAGTCAAAAATCGAATTGCGATTAATGTGATGACAAATGTAATGCATTAATTTCCATTTGCTATCACGGAACTTGAGAGTTAGGTATATGATCACATTTTCAAGTATCAATCTTTGAAATTAAATTTGATTATAAATAATTAAAAATATTGTTTTATTTTAGGAAACGGTTGTGGCTAAATATTTTATTTGAATATAATACAATCAATCAACATCCCTATAAGGACATTGTAGAGTTAGTGTTGACTACATACATAACTGTATATAATATATAAATCACTAGATACGCGACATAACTACCTAGCAATAGCGATTGTAAACAAAAAAAAATCTGGACCCTTTCTGCGGATTATCTACTTTTGCAGAATATTCCTCCGCAGCGTACCTATTATTGTAGACTCCTTAACAAACTGCATTCGAAATTAAAATTTTTCATTCCGCCCCCTTCGCGGGCCTGTCCTTACAAGCGGGATCACTTTTGATTATATTCATCTCTCCCACCGCAACGTAATTGGGATATTTTGTTGAGGCAACAATAGACTTGCACATTCACTCGTTTTAGGTATTATAATTCTTTCTCCATTCTTTCTTACAATGCTCAGTGCTGTATTAAGTATATACGGATATTCTTAAATTGATGTGATTGCTTAGAGCTTGTTCTTTTTGTGGCGCTTCGGTTCGTTACCGATGGTTTTTGGTATTTTTATTTCAAAAATATTTTTAAAAGAGGACTAGTAATGTTTTTAATTACTGGAACTTTTTTATGGCAGGCGCGTTACCTAATGAAAAGTAAATTTATTAGTGGTAGAGCCACGTTGCAGACGAATGAATACTCTGGTAAGAATAATAGCATATTATTTGTCTGTAAAATGAATAGGCCGGCTCGCTCGGGGAAGTACCACACTCCCACAGAAAACCGGTGTCTGAGTGGTAACTTAGCTACCGCGCTTCGTACAATGAGCGGCCTGAGTTCCGGGACCCAACACCCTCCCCCTCCCATAATGACACTTTCCTTAAAGGTCGGCAACGCTTCTGCACTGCTTATGGCGCTGTGGATGTCTATGGGCGGCGTTGATTGCTTTCCATCAGGTGACACGCATGCTCGTTTCCCTTCCTACCCTTTAAAAAAAGCCAATACCGCCCAGACATCCGCAGTGCCATAGGCATTTCAGAAGAACTCTATGACCATTGTAGCTAAACTCCCTTATAATGTTTATTCTAGGAAAATATGGACACATATGGTAGAATCGATCTCGTTAGCTACCCAATTAAACTGTGGCTGCTTGTTTATAAAATTTATGTTATAATAAATTAAAAAATAAAAACCTTATTTTCTACTGCTGGGCTTAAGCATCTTTCTATTTTCATGAATCGATATAGATGAATGTTTATTGTTTATTCCAGATTCAAGGTCGAAATGATTTTTAGAAGATTACCAAAAAATAACTGTTGTTGATTTTTCTTACAATATTTTCTGATTCTACAAAGTGAAGTGCTTGCTGCAAAGCAATTGAATAATTAACAAGGAAAATAATACGCGAAAATTACAAGGGTGCCATAAAGTTCTCCATTATAAAAATGTTCAATGAAGTTCACCGTAAATATAAGGATGTTGCTATATTTAGATGTTTTAGAAGCAATACATCTAGTATCTAACGTAGCTAAGCCGTTTCACTGAAAGATCATATTTTTATGTGAATACTGTCAACATTCCTATTACGAGCAGTGTGTGAGGTGATAAAATGTTTTTTTCATTCCCTCCATTCTAACAAAGTGGTGGAGGCACCTCTTACAGCGAATTACCGTTTGTTACAATGAGACTCGAATAATTGCGCGATGTATTGCGAGAGCGGGAAGCGGCAGCGCGTGACGTCATCAACTAATGCACTACACGGAGATGATTGTCGCAGGTGAGGACGTAACCGCAAGAAATGCACCAACGCTTCATAGATTCGTACTAGAAGCGGCATATTAAATATCCGTTTGCCTCCGTGGCTCAAATACTATAATATAAAAATAAATATTAAAATCATATCCTTCTGAGGGATGCTCGTTATCGCGAGATGTCCATCTATTACCGCCTGACCTCAGGGAGCGGAATCAAGCGACAGGTCCGATATAGGAAGAGAATCAGCCAAATCAAGAGACGATGTTAAGTTTTCTCAGAAAAAACCTAAACGTTTTTCAGTGCTCGTTGGTTAAGGATACTTTTGACCTGGCTTACCTTATATACATCCACAAGGCCGACGAGCTGGTATGAAGAGAACGAACGTGTGGCTGAAGCAAAGAAAGTGTACCGATATCGTAGCAGATGGAGATCTGTGGTATCTGCTTACCCCTACCGGAAACAAGCGAGATCGTAGGTATGTATGTATGTTTTTTCAGTGACAGACAAAGATCGGAAGAGTCGTTGCTTGAAGTGCTAGGTAAATCTGCAAGCAGGTTTCCTGATTTTAGTACGGCAGAAGTAAAGGAAGAAGAAAACGATAAAGCCTCTGGATTCTTCTACTCACTATACGAAATGCAGGATAATGCTACCACTTAATGCTGATATTCTAAGAGAGAAGGTTGTTCTGCAAACAAGCTGCGATTTCATAGAGTAGTATGGTTCTACCACTTATAACATTTTATTCTCTATTACTTTCATTTTCAGCAAATTACGAACGTATTATACTTTTACATATCAACGCAAAAAAGTAAAAACGTAGTAAATCGCATAATGGAAACTTACCATCAGAGGCAAAAACCCTTTAAGATTTCTGAATCAGTGTCCACGCTTTACAAAATTTTCTACTGGTCTTAAAGCTGTGAAACTCAGACCATTCGACGCGGTATTTTTTCTGATCCGAACATGCAATGAAACATTTTTGACATCTGTATCATTTACAGCGTTTTCGCTTTTTTTAAATATCTTATGGCCATATCTATCAAATATAGATCGACGTACGAACAGGTGCAAGATTGATTACTTCGCCGGCTTTCGCGACACATAAGGCGTATCTTACTAATTAACGGTGTCATGGAGTACTGCACGGAGGGGAGATCCTCAATGGATAATGAGCAAAAACACAACGCGTGCATTACAGTTATAATAATGCTCTTAGTGTCCCAGTGCGCGATTAAAAACTGATATTAGGTGCGTAAATAAATTGACAACGCCTTCAAGGGTAATTCGATAAATTAATCATAGAATATAATGAGAAAAGTACATAAATATGGTTTTATTTTTATTCTATAGAGCAGGGGGTTAATGCTTCAATGATATGATAATGAAAATCTCAGCAAGAGAATATAATGAAAATTCTATCCGTATACGTATTGTAAAAGGCTTAGTTTTTTCTAAGTTTCCCAATATATATTATTTTAAAGCTTAGTTTTTTCTAAATTTCCCAGTAAATATTATTTTAAAGCTTACTTTTTTCGAAGTTTCCCAATAAATATTATTCTAAAGCTTAACTTTTTCTAAGTTTCCCGGTAAATATTATTTTAAAGCTTGGTATTTTTTCTAAACTTCATAGTTAATTTTTTTATTAAATATAAGCTCAGATAAGCTCTTATGGATGACAAACATTATGATGTGATGGAGTATTAGTTAACTTCGTGAGTTTCAAGTTTCTTACTTATTCAAGTACAACTCTGGTTACGTTTTTGATAGCTCTTTATGATTTGTTTGCATTTTATTCACATGATCAATATTTGTTTTTTAATGATGAATATTCTATTGATTTATATTTTAAATATTTTTCATCATCACTAGCTTCCGACAGTCGATTCCTGGACAAACTTCTTCCAAGGTGTGCTTCCAAAGCCGATCATCGGATACATACATCCAGTTTCTGCAATTATGCATATTATTATGTTATAATATGGAGGGCTATGGAGAGGGCTATGCTCGGAGTTTCTCTGGTGGATAGAATTCGAAATAAAGAATCACCGAAGAATTCGCCGGAGAATCAGTCACCGACGTTCTTCAAGTTAGCAGACTGAAGTTGGACACTTTTGTCGAAGAACCGATAATCGTTGGAGTAGACGAGTGCTGGAGTGGAGACTGCGACTCGGCAAACGTAGTGTGGGACGCCCCCTGCTAGATGGAGCGACGATCTGCGCAAGGCGGCTGGCAGAGACTGGATGCGTGTAGCCGAAGATCGGGCTAGGTGGCGCGTCGTGAGTGAGGCCTACGTCCAGCAGTGGAGTGCCGCGGGCTGATATTGATATTGATATATGTTATGATATATGTAATTATATATTAAAAACTTTGACAACCGCTGGCGGGGCGAAAGCGCACTCGGTAAAAATTACAAAATGAAAATTGCGGGCCGGCGCCGCTGAATACATTAATATCGAATATTGAATACATTTATTTTGTACCGAAATATTGAATGAATGCCTCGCTAAAATGTGAGCCGAATGAAAATCAAGTGAAATTCCCAGGAGGCTTTATTTGGAATGAGATGTTCGCATTATGCTTATTGATAATCTGCTTTTCCATGTTTCACTTTGGTGTAAACATTAATGGATTTGCTCTGTGTTGATCGAAACTCAAAATAATAAGTTTCACGTCTACTTGAAGCTTGCTGTTTCGTCAAATTTACATCGCGTGCAACCATTCAATATTTTAAATATAGACTCTATTACTATATTAAAAACAAGCCATAACACTTGTTTATACTCAAAGTAATATAGTTTGATATAAAAAAATTAACTAACAACGGTTTGTATTTTATGCAAATAATTTTAACTTAAGTTTTAACTAAGCGAAGAATATAAAAATCACTATCTTTATAAATAAATACCTTTGTATCTTTTTATGTATTCGTTTATTATTTACGGTTAACCTATATTTCTATATATATATATATATATATATATATATATATATATATATATATATATATATATATATATATATATATATATATATAAAGGGGACAGATATCCCAGTATGAGGTAAATCAATTTCAATTTTATCTAAACCTACGTAAGTCTTGCAAAATAGACACTGTTGCAGAAACTAGTATATGCTGCCATAGTCTCCTCGTATGACATCCAATCACATCAAAAAATCTATGAAAATACATCTTAATAAGACCTCATTATTAAATGGAAACATATACAATCCACAGGTATCTAACAAAGAAATAACGATTCTAATACATAGAAAGGTTAGAAAGAAACAACATTTCCAATACATGGAAAAATCTAAGTTGAATTAATATACTTGACATTAAAACCATTATTACTTATGAGCTTTTTTGGCATAGTATTTTTCAACGCAACGCAACGCTTCTGCACTACCTATGGCACTGTGGATGTCTGTGGGCTGCATTGATTGCTTTCCATCAGGTGACACGCCTGCTCTTTTGCCTTCCTATCCCATAAAAAAGCCGGTAACCCTGCTGTTAAGGCCTATGGTGTTGCAGATGTCTATGGTGATGATTGCTTTCGATCAGGCAACATGCTTGCTCGTTTACTCGCTGTATAAAAACAGGTCGCTGAATTACTTCAATAAAGTTTCACGAATAGCGTCTCGGGACAATGTTCAGTGCAGGCAATCAATTTGTGTATTCAATGATCGACAGAAACAACGTTAAAACACTCGCTGCGTATTCCAAACATATTACCGATATATTTTTTATTTTATTGATTATATTTGATTTTAAAGTCTCGGCAAATTGATGTGGTAATTTTCTACTATAACTGAAAAATAAAATTGTTTAACTGGTGATAATAATAGATTGAATACCTGAGGCCGCGTATTATCTCAATTCATCAGGGCTGCGTTTACAACCTAAGGTCGTGGGTTCGATTCTATTCTTCCCTAGCAATCCACCTTGGACAAGCGTGGTGGGTGATTGTCCATTCCTTGAAAAATGAGGAGACGTGTAGAAGTGAGCAGTAAGACATACATATGTATATGGACTATAAAAAAACCATATAGACTATAAATATATTTTTAATGATTGTGATTAATATTTATATTAAAAACATTATCAAAAGGTTATGAATGAAAAAAGTCATCCTTTGAAATAATAAAGTTACACATGTTGACATGGAATCTACAATGTGATTAAAACTAACGCAGCCCCTATAATAATAGGCGCCATTAATCGCATGAGCCGGTCCCGTAGTGAGAAAAGAGTGCAATCACATTAGCGGGTGAACCCTAAAATTTTAATCTACGCCACAATGGGAGCAATCGCTGATTGCAGGCGGTGCCCATATGCATAGTCTTTGGGGATCGCTTAGCGTACACTGCAGTGAATGAAAAAGTACACACAATTTTTATTCCAATTCTATTTTATTTTATTACATCCAATCCTATTTTTATAGGTACATACATATCGTCACGCCTCTCTCCCGTAGGGGTAGGCAGAGACCCACCATCTGCTACGATCTCGGTATACTTCCCTTGCTCCCTCCACACTCATTATTCTCCTCATGCAACTCCGCCGGTTAAGGGTACTCTTGGCATTTCTTAAAAACTTTAGCAATTTGGTCAAGGTATGTTTTTCGTGGTTATCCTCTACCGACCTTTCCATCCACATTCGCAACGTAAATTTCTTTTGCCAGTCGTCTTTCATCCATCTTCTCTATATGCCCAAACCATCTAAGCATCCCTTTCTCAACTTTTGTCACAACACCTTCTTTTACTCCTAATCGCTCTCTTATATCTTCTTCTCTCTTATATTCTATCCATCAAAGTTACACCACACACTTCTTAATGCTCTCATTTCAACCGCATTCAGTCTGCTTTCATGTCTCTTCTGCCGAACCCAACTTTCACTATACGTCTATTAGAGTCGGAACAAGCACCCCCTGAAGAACAGGCAGTCGGGCCGTTTTAGACACATTCTGACTTTTCATAAAGGAGTGTAGGGTTCCAATAACCTGATTACCAGCTTTCACTCGTCTTTCAATGTCATTTTTATAGGTAATATCTCTTAATCATCCCTACCTTATAAGGATAAGTGGTGATGCAGTACGATGCGTTTTTAAGCAACTTTATTTTATACACCACCATCCTATATAAGCAATTATCTTCAGCATTTTCTAAACGATACAGCATTGAAGCCTTCAAAAAAGAAGCTTACAATTGTTTCAAAAGCCAACTTCTGTAATGTCTATAGTTCTGCAGATTTTTTATGGGCGGCGTTGATTGCTTACCATCATGCAATATTTATTTACTCTCCTTTTTAAAAAATATAAAAAATTTTTCTTTCTTCGTATACTAAAGTGATTTATTTTATTTTAATTTACGTTTGTAAAACTTATAACTATTGTAGTATAAAATTATAATAGTGGAAATAAATGAAAATCATGAAAAGCTCCAGCGCCCACTAGAGGGCAGTATAGCTCCCGTTGGGAACCTATGCTCTAAAGCAAAAAAAAGAACATACAAAACTAATTATAATTATTGTTCAACCTGATAGCTTCATGTATTAAATCCTTATCCAGAGGGATTAAATAATTATCTTCACGTAAAATACTGTCCCATTTAATTTGTCATGCAGTGTAGAGACGCGCGTAACCGACGAGGGACGAATTGTTTTCATATTAATAGCATGTCGAGAGGTATTCACAAAGGCAAGATGCAAACAGCGGACGGACCCTTCACTAGGTAACATGTTGTTCATGGCCATTTAATCATACAGCCTCCGTCCCTAATTCATATCATAAAATAATGATGTTTAAATTTGACTGTATAATATTTTACTGTGAAGCGTACCGTTGTTAAAGAAGCTCTTTTATATACTCGTATATTGGATTTTTCGTTGGAATTATTTCATTTCTGTTGTTCATTATTATACTTTAATCATAAAAGCTTTCTTTGTATTTTATTTTTAAAGAGTTTATCTCGTCTATATTTTTACTTATACCAGTGGTTGCCAAGTAGTCGAAACTCAACCGTATTAAAGAATTAAATTATATTTTTGTATATGAACTTGAACAATACTAAATTGCACATTCTTATTGTTCTTTATTTACCTACTATTTATAGGTACTCTTTCATATTTTTAATAATGTTGATTATATTCTTTTATTGAGATTTCGCCAAAGAAGAACAAAGTTCTCTATTTAGCTCTTGAGGTAAGCAAATTGAAGTGCCAATGGTCTAGCCACGTTTGTCACAGTATAAACAATTATTTGATAGTGATAGAGCCACGCTGCAGACGAATACTTTATCAAGAATGGCATACTATTTGTCTGTAGCATGAATTGGCCGGCTTGCCCGGGGTAGTACCCTTCCGCAGAAAACCGGCGTTTGAGTGATACCTTAGCTACCGCGCTTCGTGCAGTGAGCGGCCGAGTTCCGGATGTCCAATACCCTCTTCCCCTTCCCCCTCCCACTTCCACTACCATAATAACACTTTCCTTAAAGGTCGGCAACGCTTTCACACTACCTATGGCACTGCGGAAGTTTATGGGCGGCGTTGATTGCTTTCCATCGGGTGATACGCCTGCTCAGGAAGTTAAATTTTGTGAGGCAAGTTCAAATTTTTTATAATACGTTCACAGGAGCACTCGGCAAAATGCTTGTTGTTTTAGGTACAATATATTTTATTACTTTTTTTAAATCAATTATCACGTGATTGCAAACTAATGATGCATTTTTCTGTAATATTGAAAGACAAATTATTAATGTCGGAAATTATACTGAAAGCTCCGTCGTTTCAGTAGAATGTGAAGATAGTTTTAGTTTGTCTTTCAGGGTTTTATTTCAAAAAGAAGATTTACTGGCGGCATACGCTTACTTGATACCGACATCCGAATCTAGCAAGGTAAACGTTATTTTTATGTGTTTTCATCTTTATAAATTTAAATAGTAAATCAGAATTAGTGCGTAGAGTTTGGTAGAAATGGATTATAACTTCGAAAGCATAAGTATAACTTCATCGCAGCGAAACGGCTCTTCATTGGTCGCTTCTCGTCCTCGTGAGAATCAGGACGTGAAGGGTGGCGAACCACGTCGTCACCCGTCACGTTATAACTTTTGATCAACGAATATCAATCATAATCAACCTTCCAATATCGAGTATGGTTCGAATTTCGTTAGGTTGTTAGATGAAAGTTGATTGTAGTTGCTTTATAATAAAATACATAAGAGATTTTAATTTTTTTTTAAATTTTGGCAGTAATGTCAAATCTATTAACTGGTGTTTCGCTGATTAACAATACCTTCTTAATTTCAATCCATTGGTTTTTATACGAGAAAACAAAAAAACTATTTAAAATACAATAAATTGATCACAACCACAGTTCAGATCAGTTTGCTATAGCGCTTCAGTCAGAGGATAAGTCCGTCTTGATTGTCATATATCCTCAAATTCTAAGTTGTCTTAATTTTGTTGTACCTACTCGGAATACATGCACGGTTGTAAAATTTTAGTTTATTTCACAAGGAAATGAAAAGGATCGTTTTTGGATCCAATGCCCTGCTTGTTGTGTGAATTGTACCACAAATACATGAAAAGAAACAACCTTTAAGACATTCTCTACGACAGTGTGGTACAATTCACGCACCGTATTAAATCTAACATTTAAGTCTGTATAACTATTTGATTTGTCTGCTTTCATTTTATGTTAATGTTGTTTTTATCCATAATTAGGATTACATTTAACTATCTTTTTAGAACCATTTAGAATAATGTATAATGGATGTAACTGCTGTTGATGGTCATTAAATAAATAAATATATTGAAATTGATTCCAAATGCCGATTCCCGATCAAAAATGGGAATTTTGAATTTTTCTATTTTTCACTTATTCTTTTAAGTTTTCCCTAACTTTAATTTATAAACCATCCCTGTATTAGAGTAAACAAAATAAAATATATATATATATATATATATTCAAATCGAGCAAGCCGTTTTTGAGTTTTAGCGAGACTTACAAACGGCAGCTGATTTGTATATTTGGAAATAACGTGAAAAAAAAAACATTTTGTATCCCATTTTCAAGTGTATTTTGCGCACGGAAAGTGATATTTGTCTTAGTTCATGTGGAGAAAGAGTGAAAAAGATAGAATAAAAATAAATTTCGACAATCGGACGACCTCTAGTTAAGATAAATAGACATAAATTGTACAGGCAGTTCCCGCTATCTCTAAACTCGAGCCGAGCAAACTGATTTACGCCCGCGCAGTTATTTCGTTCAGGTGCGGCTGTCGAGGTAGTTTTGTTTGAGCCCCCACCCCCATCCGGGCACCCCTCGGCACTACAGTACAGTTTCGTCGCGTCTGAAAATTAATTCCTCTACATAATCAGAACTTCCGTGCGCCTCTCACGCCGCCGCGCGTGGTAGCTTCACTCGTATTTCGTTATCATTTTTACGCTACCACCGCATGCTTTTTTTATGGAAGAGGTCGGTAAACGAGTAACTGGGTCACTTGATGGTAATTAACCATCGCCGCTCATTAAAATCTACAATACCAAGGGCATTGCATAAGCATTGGCTATCTTTGGGAATGAATATGAATAATGGGAGGTAAAAGAAGTCAATTACCGACCGACCGATTGGCTCAGTGGCGGGGCCCTCCGCCCGCGGAGTCAATGGTCGCGGGTTCGATTCCCGCATCGGAATAAATATTTATATGTATTTATAAATGTTTATTCCGCGTCTGGTAACCCCCCCAATCCGCATTTCCTTTCCTGCCCCTTCCTTTCTTCTCTATCCTTTCCCTTCCTCTCCGCCAATCTACGGTCTGCCGTGCCAATGGATGCGTGGCTAGGGGCGAGCCTAGTCGAAAGCGTGCCGATCGTCCCGGGGTCGGGCTCCCCCGGGGACTATGGTGCCTTACCTCAGCATGCAGGGCTCTGCTGGGGCTGACCTCCATCCTCCCTTGCGGCTCGTGGGATTCACTAAGACGAATTTAATATACCTAATTTGTCGAAAAATGACGGCGACGTGGTTCGCCACCCGTCACGTCCTGATTCTCACGAGGGCGAAAAGCGACCAATGACGAGCCGTTTCGCTGCAATGAATGGCAGCGGATGTAGCTCTGTGGTCTCTGCCAACCCCTGCGGGGGATAGGCGTGAATATATAAAAAAATAAAAAAAAAGAAGTCAATTAGAAGTGTAAAGGAAGGGAGGAAACAAATTTAGGCTTCATATGTTGTAAGAAAATCGAACACTGGAAGGAAAGAAAAGGAAAATATAATTCATAAAGTTATTAAAAAAGTTCTCAAGCGCTGGTACCGCTGTCTCGCTCACGCACTATTTTTTATTTGCGCAGTCCCTGAAGCTGTGGATGTGAAAATGACATTTGAATAAATACTTTAATATATATCCTAATCTATCTAGTATATCTATTAATGGATTTATTTCATTATTATTTTCACCTCCAAGCTTCAGGTTGTAATCAAATAATGTTATTTGTTTCTTAACCACTATGGTTAAATAAACTTAGATTACAAAATAAAAAAAAGATTAATGATGTTCGTTTAAATAATCAAACTTTTACATGTATTATATATATTCTTTCCTCAGTAAAAATAACCTAAAATATAAACCAGAAATCGAACTTACACTTTACAGATGGCCGCTAACTCCTGCACTACAGAGGCGGTGTTATAGTTGAGACAAAAAGGCCCAACGTCATAATTAAAAAAATCTCGTGCCTGCAAAGAAAGGGGGAAGTGGCGTGAAAGCAAGACGGATGGGGCGCCACAGAGGGACCCTGCAAAGACAATGTCGCGCTTTGGACGCGCGCTGCTTAATCATAAATATATCAAGCGTAGAGCACTGCGGGTAGGCGCAGGGCACACACGTTTACTACTTTTTTTTCTATTTAAATTAATTAATTTATTAACGTGAACGACTGTAAAATATGGAATTCTTCTAGAATATACTTACTGTCGAATATTCTTAAGTTCGTCACAGCATTACACAGAATGCTAAGATTACATACCTATCAATATTTTAAATATTTGCTAAAGTAACTTAATCTACTAATGTCAACAAATGTTAAATTACAAATTCTTTGAAAATATACTTTTTATAAGTTTGTGTCTGCATTACACAGATTTACTACTATTATATAAAAATATTATTAAGTTTCGCTTTTTCAAATAATGTGGGATTCACTATGATGAATTTCAATAAACCTAATTTGTTAAAATTTGACAGTGACGTGGTTACGCCACCCGTCACGTCCTAATTCCCACGAAGGAGAGAAGCGACTAACGGAGAGCTGTTTCGCTACGATGAATGTGAGAGGAAGGATGGATGAAAAGATGGATGAGTGTGGAGGAAGTAAGGAAGGTGTGCTGGGATCGTAGCGGATGGAGGTCTGTGGTCTCTGCCTACCCCTACGGGAAACAGGCGTGACGATATGTATGTATGTATTCATATATAATAAAAAATTAATATAAATTAATGAATCTTATAACGTATATGAATATAAAATGTAGAAGTTTTAGGCTTTTTTAGTAAATTCAATTCAAACTCTTTATTTTAACACTTCATTCATCGAAAATCAGTGCGGTAAACATAAAGCTTTTATCACCATTTTGCAAGGATGTTCCTCTGAGCGGAGAAGAAATGGCAAAACAAACTTCGCAGGTTTTCTTTTGCCATTTCTTCTTTCAAACGAACTAGTATATCGCCTGATAGAAAGCAATCAAAGCCGCTTGTAAAGAATAAACTTTATTTTTATTTGATATTTAATATTATTATTAAATTGTACTTGCAGTGTGAAATAGGCCCAGGAAGCTCGAAGGAGGCTCGAGGTCTGCACACGAGTGTATGTAAGTTAAAAGGGGTGTTAAAACAAAACGGATGAGTTCGGACAAAGGAAGGAAGCGACGCGCTCCTCGGATTACGAGCCTTTTGATATCGCGATTTGTGTAAGCAATGGGTGGATACCTAACATATTTTGATTAATGAATGCGTTTCCATATTATATACGGAGCCGTTCAAAGTGAAAATGTATGTGCTGATTGCCTTGACAAAATATTTTTCGTTGTTTTTTTAATACATCCCTCTGTTCTCGTATGAGTTGTGATCTCTTTTTTCGTGGGTACGCATTATTTTTAATCTGCACAAAATATGAACATTTCAGAGACTGCACTACACGATACGTTTTAGTACATCAGTGCCATTGTGTTTTTTATTTCTTTTTTATAATATAATATTATTATCATATTGTTTAATTACAGTGACGTATTTTCAATATAATTCCATGAAGGCGTAGATCAGCCATATCATCATAAACCCTAATATGTTATCGGTGCGGACCATTCAAACTTTGATAATTTTAGAGCTGACCCCTAGAAAGGAGACGTTGAATGTTTATATATATATATATATATATATATATATATATATATATATATATATATATATATATATATATATAATATATTTCATAGGAGAGCAGGCAAACGAACATGTGAATCACCTGGTGGTAAGAGACGCCGCTCATAAACACCCGTGTCTCAGATGCGTAGCTGGCCTTAGATTATTATTTTATTATTATTTAAATTATTATATTACTATTATTATTACAAGATTTGCACACCTTTCCGTTTAAAGCTACAACGCCACTGTCGCTTATCTTACGTTAATTTCCCGTCCTTAGAAAGTCGCACAATCCCTAGAGAAACTTGAGCAACAATAGCTCAGTCGGTATGCCTCGGCTTTACGACCTAAACGTCATCGACTATTAATGTGAACCATATCTTAGCACAATCATTATTAGCCTTCGAAAAGCTACTATTAGGATATATATTTAGTGCGAAGATAAGAAGAGGTACTTCCCCGTAAGAGCCGGCTCATTTACGTTACAAAACAAGGAATTAACAAAAAAAAATGAAATTTATATATTTTGACAAATCCTGAAGAATATGGCTCTTCTAAATAAAACAACTTTTCTTACTTATATAATATATTTTTAGGGGATAAAAAGGCAAACCAGGAAGCATATCGCCAGTTAAAAAGCAATCAAAGCCGTCCATAGACAATACCATAGGGAGTACGGAAGCATTGCCGATCTATGAGAAATTTTAAAACTAGTGTTTTGTAGTTCCAATGTTGTATTGATTTGAAATTAATAGTAATATAATTTACTATTGATAACTTTTTATTTAGTAAATAATAGCATAGTGTCGAAGCAACTACTATTGGAGTCAATGTATGTGTGGCCTGGAGTCTAGGTGTCCCACCAATTAGACTTGAACGAGTATGATAAATTGACCTGATGGATAAGTTCCAATCCTCTAAGTCAATTATCTCTCTTAGTGAATATATGTGGAGGCACGAGCTAGTGTGGCTATTTCCCGAAAGGGTAGGCAGAGACTACAGATCTCAATTTTCTACGATTTCAGCACACTTTCTTTGCTTCATTCACACTCATCAGCTAAGGGTATTTTTGTCCTGGCCTATTTTAAGAACTTCGGGAATTCGATCAAAGTATGTTCTCCTTGGTCTTCCCTACTTACCCTTCCATCCACATCCGCAACGTACATTTCTTTTATCAGTCGTCTTTCATTCATTGTCTATGTGCCCAAACCATCTAAGCACCCCTTTCTCAACCTTTGTCTCCTTCTTTTTTCTCCAATTTAACAAAAAAAAAATGTGGAGTAATTTTATCACATGGAAAGCAAATATCAATTTAAAAAATATTTAATCAGTATCATGTAAAGTTGTAATTCAATGCAATCATATAATACGATGAGTGTCTGCGATTTAATATGAGCGTACCTACACATTAATTTCAACGTCAGCAGTCAGCTAATTTGCAAAACAGATAATTGGCTGGTCTCTCTACCGCTACACTACCCAGTCGATGTATCTAGATCAACATGCGTTGTGCATTCAACCCTATTGTTCCGCCTGTACCAGCAAATAAGTAAACGCTGTTAACTTAGCCTGCTTATTAGGGCTGGCAAAAATATTCAATTTCACCATATCCATTTCTTATTTATTTATTTCATACGACAACAACAGCTTACACATTAAAAGAAGTACATTTTATAAAAAAAAAAAAAACAGATGTATCACTAATGCCAATTACTGCTCTCTCATAACAATCATTTTATACATAAACTAACATTTTTACCAGTAATATGTCAGACTATCTATGAAACTTGTACTTTCTGTTTGTAACTTGTATGTTTGAGAAAGGAAGAAATATAAAAAGAGGATATCTGCGGAGTTTCTTTCTCAGTTTCTTCTCTGTTCACAGGAATTTCAATATGAAAGGGTTATAAGTGCTTGACTGTTGGTAGACTGACACTTGACAAATGAAATGTAATTTCTTATGCCGAAAATTAAATAATTTTAATTCCATTTGTACTATGTCTTGTGTATGAATATAACTGACTATTATTACACAGACTATATATTTCATCTGACACAGACTATACTTACTATTATAACTTACTATTTATTTCACAGATTATATTCTTTATCCTCTGGCGCTGCTACAAAGCGCTTTAACATCAATATAAATAACTCAAATGGTATATAATAATAATGTTCAGCTGAAACATGTGACAAAGAAAAAAAATAAACACACAGGCTAAAGTGACAGATAAATTTTAAAAACCTTTAAGTCCGTCTGTAAACTGAGTGTAAGTATTTCTTCTTTCGTCTCATTATTTTGCCGTTTCTTCTCTTCCAAACCGTTACACCGACTTTGATGAGAAATTATGATTAGCCACAAGGTATGGATAGTAAAGATTGCCACTGAATTGTCATTTCGAATACTACTATCGCCAAGATTACACATATGATTTGCGACAGTAGGTCAAAGCAAATCATGTGTAATAGTGAATTTTTAATCATTGATGACGACAAGTAATGGTGATAGTTTGCGCGCGGTCTCGTATATTATTTTTATTTATTAATTTATTTTAGTGTATAAGTTGTGTGTTGTTATAAAGCATGTTATAAAGATTTCATAATTAATAATTTTGGTCATCGTTTATCATTATAAATATTTCATTCAATTTTTTTATAACTCTACTATAAGATTACTATAAGATTTTTTAGTGATAATTATTATGGAAAAAAATATTCGAATTTAAAATTATATGCCTTGTGGCAGCCCTGACGCGACTCGCGTAGGGGGAGTCAGTTCCAACTCGTTTGCGTCTCTCTTATAAATGCTATTTTAACGCGGAAAAAAAGATTAATTAACTAATTGAAACTCCGGATGCTCGCTGTACGTTTGTGTAAAATTTTTTAATATGACATTATGCAGTCAACGGAAGAGGTGACTTTTAGTGTTCGTGTAATCTTTACTACACTATAGTAGGAATTAATTTATCACTATTGCATTTTAGTTTTTTTAATAGTGCCAAAATGTTTTGGGCATAATGGTTAAGTTCCATCAATCCATCTTTCTATCATTATTCATCATCATCATCAAGGCATTACAGCCGCGGGTGGGCCTAAGCCTGGTTCAGTATTTTTTTCTAATCGGATTTTAGTTTAGCTTTTTCTTTCCAGCTCCTCACACCAATTTATTCGTTATCGTTATTGAAATATTCAATATTCAATATCAGCCCGCGGCAGTCCACTGCTGGACATAGTCCTCACCCAAGGCGCGCCACCTAGCCCGATCTTCGGCTACACGCATCCAGTCTCTGCCAGCCGCCTTGCGCAGATCGTCGCTCCACCTAGCAGGAGGGCGTCCCACACTACGTTTGCCGAGTCGCGGTCTCCACTCCAGCACTCGTCTACTCCAACGATTGTCGGTTCTCCGACAAACGTGTCCAGCCCATTGCCACTTCAGTCTGCTAACTTGAAGAGCAATGTCGGTGACTCTGGTTCTACGGCGAATTTCTTCATTTCGAATTCTGTCCACCAGAGAAACCCCGAGCATAGCTCTCTCCATAGCCCTCTGAGCGACTTTGAGCTTGGCGAGGAGACGGACTGTCAGTGTCCACGTCTCGGCACCGTAAGAGAGTACGGGCAGGACGCAATGGTTGAAGACTTTTGTCTTCAGACTTTGTGGTATGGGCGACGAGAAGACTTGATGGAATTTCCTGAACGAATAATATTGAAATATAATATATATATATATATATATATATATATATATATATATATATATATATATATATATATATATATATATATATATATATATATATATATATATATATATATATATATATATATATATATATAAGAAATTCAAACAATTATTTGAATTTCTTATAGTATATTCACGTAAATTGGTGACTTCTAATTACGACCACTATAGTAAAAGTTAATTACGACCAAATTGGTAGGTTATTTAATCAGATTAATAAAATATACCTTCAGGTATTTTTTCAGAATCTATTATAGATATACCGCTCATAACTTTGGACGTGCGTTATGGGTTAATGCTCATTTCTTCAAAAGTAAATAGGCCCTATGCTCAGTAGCGTAACATGGGCTGGATTTCTTATAACCGGCACTGCCTCCATAGCGTGTTGAAATATTCCGCCAAATTGCACGACAACCTGAAGAAGATCATAAACTCATACTTACAGACGGTAGAGTGAAGAGAAAAGGATCCAGGGGGTAAAACCCAACAAGATGGACCAATCAGGTTATCGTATGCGATACATCAGGCTGAAAACATTTAGAACTGTAGTATAGTGTACTGTGACGTGCCAGCCGTTCTTCTTACGGCGACACCCGGGATCTTTAAGGGGTTTTTATCTTCATTTAAAATTCTTCAAAATTATATTATTTTATTCTTCTTATTTCTTTTTACATTTATATTATATTCATTATTATTACTTTTTAATTTACATTTAATATGTATGCCGAACGAGTGACATGTCTATTATTTATAGAAACGTCAATTGAACTAATCATTTTGTTTTAATAGAATATTATTTCTTTTTAATTTTAAAAACCGAATTTAAAAAGAAATAAAACAAAAAGTTTTATTGCATTAGTGATACATTTATTAATGTATCACCACAGTACCTACTATATTTTTGAAAGCATGATAACGCTCAGCAATGACTAAATGACTCAAGGAGAGCATTATTATTTAATAAAGTTTCATCCGGTTCATTTCATCATATGGATAAGTGGCGATCCAGTACCTACGGTGCGTTTTTTCCACTAAAATTCATTTCACGCACCACCTCTCTATACAATTAGTTATCTTCAGAGGTATATCCAAACCGATGCGATACTGGAACCTTCAAAAAACAAACCTACTCTTATCTCAAAGACCATTAACGCATTTAAAATGCCTAGGGTGTTGCGGTTATCTATGGGCGATGGCGATAGCGACACGCATTTGCCTCCCAATTCCTTAAAAAAATTGACTGTTTTAGATATTCAGATTTCTTTTTTAAGGTTGTTGATATAGAATAAATAAAACAAACTCAAATAAATATATTTATTGATTCAAAAAGTTTATTGAAACACGTTTAATTCCAGCGCTATCCAACCGGCAACGAAATTCTACAACATCTGAATCTGAAACAATATGACTCGAATGTTTAATTAGCGCATTGCAGCCAGGAGGGGGGGGTGACGAGGTATAGAGTGGGAGGGGAGTGAGGGGGGCGGGAGGGGCCATGCGGCCTGGGGGAGGTGTTATTCATTAAAATGTTTGCGGAAACTCGTTTAGCACCACTGCGGTGGGCGACCGCGCGCCCGCCCTACAATCAGGGCTGCTCATCTATCATTAATATTGTGATAAACTTATTGACTTAAACACAATATGTGTACAAGTCCTCAAGTCGATACATAGGCTAGTGCAAAACTAAGAAATTAGGTTGGTAAGAATCGAGCTTACAATCTGACTTTTCGTCTGAGTCAAAATAAACAAGTCAATGTGAGTCAAAAATTTTATTTTATCTTTTAAATATTATAGGACACTTCCGTAATAGGTTTCTCATTATAATCCCAAGTTTGTAAAATAAGCGCTTTTTCCCCACAATAAAAGTTTTAAATATGTAATATATGGTTGGTATAACAATCTACAATATATCCAATAAATAACTGTAACGGGTACTGACTACTTAATTACCTCAGAGGTAATATTATCGCTATCTGAGTCATTGATCGCGGGTTCATTTGTCGAGTATATATATTTTTTGACCGCAGGTATTTTAACTGTATTTACCGTAGTGCAAATGCTTCCAACTTGGAACAAGCGCTTATTCCGCTAACTCAAAACCTATTACCAAAGTTCCCTGCAAATATTTAAAAGATCAAACAAAATTTTGTCGTAATTTTTAACTTATTTATTTTTAATCATCAATTATTTAAACATCTTACATTTGAAGTGGTAGGTCATGGTAGCACGTCTAGGCCTCCTATTGTAAAGTATAAAATAAATAATAATTAATAATAGTTAGTTAATGATTAATTTATAATAATTTTCTAGGGAAATACTACACATACACAAAAAAGAATCCAATCCTCATCACCTGGTGCGTTGCAGTCCAATTTCCTGCCACAAATGCTGCAACTGAGGAACAACCTATCACCTGCGGTGTTCCTGAACAAAGATATTGGAGTATTCAATAGACGTGCGTATATGTTTACGGAAGGTCAGCAACGTATTGTGGCGTCTACGGTGTTGCGGAATTCTATGGGCGGCAATGATCTCTTTCCATCAGGGAACCAGAATCCTCGTTTGTCTGCTCTCTGCTATGAAAATATGTTTCACATCAATAGTTCAATAGAAGATACGAACCCACGATGTATAATAATAGTAAGCCTGATACTTACCTACTTAGCACACAACGAAAACTTATCAACGGAGCCAAAAAACCTTTTAAGATTTCTGAATTAAATTATAATTGATCACTCAAAAACAGTCAGTTTCAACGCCATACTTTTAAATTTTTGGTGAAACACAATCCATTCGTATTCCTGATCTCGATATCCAAAAAAACGTTGACATCTGTGTCATCTACAGCGTTTTCGCTTCTGTTTAGATATATTTTGTAGTCAATGACGAGGTTCTCCAACGAGTTAAACAAAAACTTGAAGTTAGGTCATATCATGAGACATGACAGGTGCAAGTTGCTGCAACTGAGCATGATGGTAAAATCGCGGGCAAAAGACAAGTTGGTCGAAAAAGAAAGTGCTGTCTACGTAATATCAGGGAGTGGACCGGGATAGCGAATGCTCCAGAACTGCTGCACCTCGTAAAGGAGGAGGCAAGTTGTGCTGGATTGGCTGCCAACCTTCGCTTGTCGGAGACGCACTCTTAGAAGAAGAAAATAGGTGTGTCTTAGCTCAATGTGAATGATCCATTCACAGAATGTGTATGGTTGGTACTAGCTTGAAAGAAGATCAGCTAGATGGCACTGTTGTCGATACCTAAATGTTTTTATAGATATAAAATGAGGTCTACATAGAAATCGGTCTGCTACAGGACAAAATCTACCAGAATTCACTAGTATATAATATAATTATTGTTTGGACGCTTGTTTGTACTCAATACAAATAATATAATATTTTGTCATCCCTGTATTGCGAATCGAGCGGTGGGGGGAATTCATTTGCTCCTAGTAAACGCTGCTTCCGTTATCTGCAACCCACTTAGCGGACGTGCTCTCTATACAAACTTATATCTCATTACCAAGACTTTCCTCGCTCCGTTTTGATTATTCATGCGTTTTTTTTTTCTCTTTTCCCTTGTTTATTGTGGTATCTGTGAAACGCGATGTCATTTCTTTTGTATTAGCGGTCGCATGGAAAATAAATAGTAAAGTTTACTTCATTAGTAATGAAGATATTTCTTGTAAATTTTAGGTATAGACCTCTTACATTTATACGACGGTACATGTTTATTTTTTATGGAACAGAAGAGATAGTAAACAATACTATTGGGCTGTACTATACTGCTATAGCAGAGTAAACAATACTATAGGGCAGCTGATTTTTTTTACCGACCTTTAATCGTGTCAGTATCGTATCGGTTCGGAAATATCACTGAAGGGTAAGTTCTGCATTAACATTACTTACCTACACAATAATGTACATTCGGTAAACGTTATTATATTTTTATTGCACTTACAGTTTAAAAATAATAAATATATACAAATATCTAGTAGGTAAGTCGGCTGATGATTACCATAAAATTCAATTAATTACTGTATATGTGTCAATTTTGTAAATCTCTAAAAAAAAAAATTTTGGGTTTCACGCCCTAAAATCTTCCACCCTAGCCTCCAGTTACACAGTCTGCTAGTATGTCCGCCACTGAACTTAACATAATACTTTCATCACTTAATCATTAATTATATCATCAATTTTTATCACTGATGATAATTTTATAAAGCAAGAATGTATATTGGAAGGATATGCCAAATAACAATTGCCCTCCGATTTTAGGCAGGAGCTCGGCCGGAACGATTTAAGCTTAACAAAACGAAGACGTGCTGAAATATCTTACTGCCCAATTAACTTTCTCAATAGCTTCTTATGTACCAATATTTCTTTTTCTTTAATGGCAATTAGAAACAACTATTATGCCAGTGTCAAGTAAAATACAATAATATCCAATCTTTTGAAATGTAACAAGTCAGCTTATCACGTTACGTCTTGATAAAATGGTGGCCATTTTACCAAAACCTTCTATGAAATTTTTCAGACAGCTTAAAAAGTTACAAAACAATACACGCATTTATTTCATTTCACTTCACTTATACACCTTAATTGAACTATATTGCATAATACGCCACCACAATTAAATAATATAACTGATAATAATAAATAAAATTATGAAAATGAAATAAAAACACAAGGTCACTGATGTAAGTTGGCGGGAAAAGTCCACAAATATTTCAATTGTATAATTAAAGCTATAATAATCAAGCAAACTATACTTTGAAAGATTTTGTCAAAGACAACTTAAGATATGGACGCAAGTGTTGTGTCAAAGAGCAATGAAAATAATAAAATATTTTGGAAACGGGAATCGAGGTCCTGTATATTGGCAACCACAAGTTTTCTGAGAAAATATTCTAAAATAAAACAATCGTATTTACACACATTTCTAAAACGAGCTTATAGTTTAGTATAAGATAGATATCTTATACTTACAGCATCATTATATCCTTAACAGTCCAATGGGGATCGAAATCCCCACCCTTGTAAGCCGATTGGAAAACGTAAATTGGTTCTAAATTCCAAATACTAAGCGCTCCGCAGTAAACAAATATGTACAAAGTAATTAAAAGCTATTTTGTCTTTAACTTCAGTAAATATTTCTAAATTTTTTTATTAAATTTGAAATTCTCGAAGGTAATCAAAAATAAGTTAATTTTTTAGATTTCTCTCAAATATAAATTTACGAGTTCATTAATCAACCGTATTTTAATTCATAATGTATAAATTCATTAAATATATATATATATATATATATATATATATATATATATATATATATATATATATATATATATATATATATATACACATAGAACGTGGGGATTTAGAACCCACTTAGTAATTTTATCCATTTTTTCGAAAATTTATCATTTTTTCAGTAATTTTATTTGGCTCCATTTTTTCATATACCGATTTTTTCCTGTTAACGAAGCTTTTTATTCTAACCAAGCTATGATATTGAATCTGCGCTGTGGGATTTCCATCATAGAATAAAGCTATCTCATTTAGTTCGGTGAACCAGCTCCAGTGCTTACCTGAGTAACCAAAAGTTATGTGAACCTTAATCCAGCTACCAAGGAGTGAGGATGACAGCTTCACTTTGCGTTGTTGAGGAAAAGCAGTGTCCAATAGTGGACTGTAGTGGCTGTATAAAATGGAGTGAAATACATAGATTTTCGAATATAGTTTATATCAATAGTCCATGAAGCCTATGGGCGGCGTTGATTGTTTTCCATCAGGCGACACGCTTGTTTGTTTGCCTCCTTAACCCATAAAAAAAGTCCAAGAATAAAATCAAATTTATGATATTTGTATTGTAACCGCAAGTATAAGCATAAGGATTAATTAAAACTTAAAAATAAGAAAAGTTCAATATATAATTACCTGATGTCCATAAGTTAATAAATTGGATGTTATTTATGGTTTTGAATAATCCAAATAAAATCCTTAATGAATATTTAAATTCTATATTCACTAATAAAACCTTTAAAGAGAGCGCCATCTCAATTTGATTTATTAAAAACAGCAATCATACATTTTAATCAAAGCGCTCAAAATCTAATTAACAGCTTCAATATAAAGTTAACCGCATTTATATGACATTTGTATTTACGGATACGCCATAACTCAATCTACACCTGTTTTAAATACTACCCCTCTCACAGCCCAATGCGATTGGCTGAATTTTCCAACCCCTAGGAAGATCGGCCAATCGGGCAATTCCATTATATCGCTAAGGGGTGGAGTCAAGGGGGTTTTCACGACAGGATTTTTTCGGATCTAAACAGTCCAGTGCCGATCATCTCGGATACGAGACCGTTTGAGTTCACAAGTTTAACTGGAAGTAAATTTCGCGATATACAACTTTCTTTCGCGATTTTATTTTTGTGATAATAAGTATTATTTTTTCGTCAAAACTATAATAATTTAAAAAAAAAATAATTATTAATGAGAAACAAAATTTAATAATAACGTGATTAAATTTTATTTGAAAAAAATTGCTTTTTAACGTAATCGGAGAAAAGTATTAAAAAATGGCCGGGCCATACTTGTCACCTTTGCCTGGAGATTTGTTAACCGAATATATGTTCGGTCGACGCCGGCAGCGGCGAAACCGGACCACTTTCACGCCGCAGCAGCTCAGTGAACTGGAATCATTATTCCAAAAGACACACTACCCCGATGTATTCTTGAGAGAGGAAGTCGCGCTAAGGATCAGCCTTTCGGAGGCAAGAGTGCAAGTAGGTAAAATATTCTATTGAACACTGTTGCAATAACTATATTGTATTAATAAATTTATTTTGATTTCATTACGTCATTTTTTTATTTTTTTTTCGTCGTTTTTAATTATAATCGTAAGTTTAACTACATGGCAAGAGAACAAAATAATATTGAAAATATTCTATACAATTATATAAAGAATTACAGTTCAGTATGCTAAACATGACTAAGTTTATTACTAGGAGTTTAGATTACTATTTTAATTTTAATTAAAATATTAAAAATAGTATAATAGTTCCAAAATTGACACTAATTACTTAAAGAACAGAAGAGAAGCAATGTCTTGATTTTACTAATATCCTTGTTAACTATTTTATAATACTTAGTTGATTGCTGCTTTTCGTAACAAAATATGGTTCACAATCTAATAGTAGAATAGAATGAAACTTACGACCTTACGTCGTAAACACAAGCGTTTTCTATTGAGTTGTTACTATTCATAAATGTTTGATTTTATAAATATGAATAAAAAAATAAGATTTTAATTTTTTTTTATTTCTTATCACATTTTGATTAAATAACCTCTACATAGTAAGTCAAGTGTGATATATGTATGTTTATGTTTATACCGAATCCGTTGATAGTTTTTATTATTAAATTTCATTTTTATTTTAATATTAATGCAAATTATAACTTACCCATGCGATGTTTTTTTTTTTCTTTTTATAGAACCCTCTTCATGAATTTTTTTCTGCGATTTAATGTTATACTTGCACCTTTTTTTAATTTTATAAAAACATAAGCTTTTGTGATTTTTTTGTTTTTGTAATTAATAACAGCATGTAGTTTTTTCTACAGCCGATATAAGTTCCACTACCCGTGAAGCCTCACCAATTCTGGAGGAATGGACGTTCAACCCGCCACACTTGTCCAAGGCGGATTGATGGAGCGCTCAGACTGAGAATAAATACATTTACGCCTTACAATTTGATATAATTAAAAAATTGCTGTAATATAAATATTATATATAATTACTACATAAAAAGTTTTTAGGTATAAGAACTAAGTCTTATATGAAAAACACATCCTTTCAGGTATGGTTCCAAAATCGAAGAGCGAAATGGCGCAAGCAAGCCCGGCTTCAATTGCTACAAGATGCCTGGAGAATGCGCTGTCTTGGGTTGGGCACTCCACCTCTAGGTCTTCCAGGTATTTATTCGCATTGGTTTAACGTTCTACACTCTATCATATACCTATTAGGGAATCATGGCTTTTTATAACTGCAATGGTGTATAGATACATATGTGTGTACATAAATAATACTTTATTTCTTTGATTCAATATATCACTACAGCGACAAAGATTTCTAAACAAGTACTCTACGATATGCCAGGGAGGAATGTCAAGATATTTTTATTGTTTCGAAAATAATATTTTAATTGTACCTAAAAGTAAAATTATTATTTTTTTAATCCATTAAAATACTTTAAGAAAAAGATAAATAATTTATGAAAAGATTCTTATTAGTGATGAATAGTTTACATATAATCATTACAGTGAGCAGTAAAATTATACTCACACATACTAGGACTGTAGTTACTATCAGGTGTTTTATTTTTCTACAAAATGATAATAAATTTAGCATCTAATAACACTAAGTTTGCGGTACCTAATCATAACATTTAACGATTAACTAACTCGATTTATAAATTGTATCCTTTATATATTCAAAGTCTTAATAAAGCTCATTAATAATCGATTTAACTCTACTCTCATCATTTTGCTAAAAAAAATTTAGTGTCAATTGTTTTGCAAATTTTTGTTCGATAAATATCAAACTATCGCAAAACACCAACTTCGATTTAATAACTTAAACGGTAGGAGCGTGAAGCTGAACTTCTTTTTCGTTTCTTTATTTGACTCTGCCTCTCCCAACATTCACACCTAAAACCTCAAAGCATCCACAGTGCTCTTGATGTTCTGTTTATTGAATGGGTAGATTTAAGGTTAAAATGAGGTTGTTAATGTAGGGTTTGCTCAAAAATAAAAAGTCTAATAATATTTCCAGGTCATACGAAACCACCAGAGTCTTCACCCGAAGGTGCCGAATCTCCAACGGATAAAGAATCGCCAACACCATCTCCTGCATTAGAAAACAATGGTGAAATGAAATCGTCAACACCAGATACGTATCGCCACAATGGAAATATGATTGAAGCTATGCACAATATGCCTCCACCAGTTCATGAAATACCTCCTCCATTACCTTATGGAAATGAAGATGGAAGGATGATGCAACAACCTTTTCCATTCCCACCCTTACTAATGCCTCAGCAAATGGACAACGAAATCGTTCCTACTGATTTAAGAGTAATGCCTACCAAATCCCCAAGCGGATGTAACTGTGTTTCAACAGTTCAAGACATGGATGAACCGCAAAATTTAGCTTATCGATCGCGAGAAGAGATGAAAGACGCGAGTGAAAGTGACAGCGATACTGAAATAGACCTGACCTCGCATTCATCTAAAGACGATGATTTACGTGAATCGGAACGTTTAGCGAAAAGAATAGCTACAAGTATATTTAGAAGTGACACCGTTTTACACGATCTTGTGCCCAACGATCTCAGTCTAGGGGCTGTCAAGAACATAGGAGAGAGGAATATTAATAATAGGATGCCGATGTAAATGTGTCAAATAATAAAGGAGACTTTAGTGATATTTATTGAGCGACGATTAATAGATTTTTTTAATGGTTAAAAAATATTTACATAGAATTTTATCTGTTTTCTTTAGAAGCTATCACATGTTCTTTGTTTTATATTTTTTTTTTATTTATATACCTGTCAAAAGGTTATACACATTAAGTTATTACAATGTGGGAAACTTAGGTGATTTTATTCATTTTTATGTCATGATTCATTCTTTTTCTGGTCAATATTACCAAATATTTTTAGATTTTAGTAATCTATTCATATATAATATGTTATTTTTGTTACAATATTAGGTACAGTAAAAATTAGTAGAAAAGCAATGTATCATATGCTGTAGTTCATGGCGCATATATAGAATTTCAAATCATAATTAATTGTTATGTAACGTCTGATTATTACATTCATAGGAAAAAAAATGAAGATAATGTAAATTATTTTAAAGTGTACTTTTTTAAAATGTATACACGGTAAATTTGTTTTATACTATCAATGTAAATATATTACAAATTTAGATTAAATAAAAGGATATAGTCGGCTTTAGAATTTTCTTTACTCATTTTTCTAGTCTATAATCTCTAAAAACAATGACGTATCAATCTGTTTACTTGTACCATTATATTATGTTTTTATTTAAAAATAGAAATGATTTAAGGTAGAAATTTACTTTTTTAAAAAATGTAAAATTTTATTTAAAGAAACACATTATGCTCCGTCTGATTCCGCACATAATTGATGTTAAATTTTGAAAAAAAACAAAAAACAATTAATTGTTATTGTAACCCACTGCTGGCTGGCCTGGCTATTATAGAAATGCCTAAAGACAATACTGAGATAAAAATAAAATCCATTAGAACATAATATAAATAATTGAACTTTTTCCGCCAAGTTACATTAGTGAAGTTGTATTTTTATTTAATTTTTATAATATCATGTTAATATCAGTTATATTGTTTTTTGTTGCACATTTTTGTAGAAAGGCCAGCATTTTATACAAGGGTATCGTAACAATTTGAATTTATATTTCAATATACTTGATATCATTTAACTTGACACTGGCATAATAGTTATAGCTGATTGCCATCAAAGAAAAAAAGAAGTGTATAATTCAATTTATATGATAAATATAAATTTAGTTTTAAAGTAAATTTTTACAGGAAAATTAAATTTATGTATCGTAAAGCCGCCAATTTTTTTATAATTGTTTAAACATTTACTATTTGTATGATATATGATAATGTAACAACTACACCAGGCATGTCTCCAGATGGAAATAAATCAACACCGACCATAGATATTGCAGAAGCTCTGCCGGCCTTTAAGAAAAGCGTAGGCTTGTTTTTTGAAGGTTTCAATGTCGTATCTATCCACAGGGTAGTGGTGCGTGGAAAAAAGTTTCTAGAAAAACGCACTATACAATTCCTCGGAGCACTCCCCATTGTAATATCGATAAAGAATGCTGAGAGATGAAATATCCATTCGCAGTTCTAAAGAATAAACTTCATCTTCAGTGACAAAACTAATTGCCGCCTTGGAATCGATAGCCGCGGTCATATGGCCTTCATGCAGTTATTCTATATTGGTGCCCCAACAATCCACCTTGGACAAACATAATGTCTTATTATTTATTACTCCAAACGTGGTGAGGCTCGTGCCCAACATGGGATGTATGGGCTATAGTAAACAAGTACAGTAAACCCTCCTACAACGGGATTTCGTATAACGCGATTTCATATCCCTCGTATAACACATATTCATCTCGTATAAAGCAGGGATTTCCCAAGTCATATATTTGTACTGTGAAATTTATAATGATTTGATAGTTCATAATCAACTTTGTTATGTTTGCACATTTTGTTCTTATAAAATTAAATTATTTTATTAAGTTTTTGTTCCTACATTTGAATTTTAGGAACATTGATTATACATACTGTGACCCTACGTATAACGCGTTTTTACGTGAAAAACTGTATTAACATCAAGTAACATCCACTACAAATTTAAAAAAATGTATTTGATTTTGAGGAAATGAAAAAAATCGTTAATATAATAAATAAAAACGATTGAACAAGATACCGATAAAGCGATATTTCATCAGTAATACGAAGTTTATTTTCTGAATTTAAATTACTTTTTGCCTATTTTAGGTGTAACAATTTAAAAAAGAAAACAAAATGCAGATAAAATGTTTTAATTTTTATTACGTTTAAAAAAATTAACATTAATGTAGTTTTCTTATAAAGATAAAGGTACTCTTAGACGTTTGAGATCTAAATACATAATAATATAACAATTTTGGTAAGGTTGTATATCTATAATTTTTCTACTAGCACCATGCATTATTACTTTTTTGGATACTTTTCCGTTAGCCGGGAGCAAGCGAAAAATAGCCAAATAATGTAGAATTCTGCCAAATTTCTTACAACCGTACCTTTCTTATTTTTCCCCATGTAAAAAAAACTAACCTAATCTAACAAACGAAAAATCTCGAAATAATATAGAGTTCCGCCAAATTTCTTACGACCATAAGAGGAACGTTCGTTAGGAGCCATGTGCTCTATTCTCTGAATTCATTCAAAACAAAGCACGTTTTCCTTTTTTTCTTCTATCTTAAATTTTGTTTTGAAAAATGAGGAAAATGTAGGATTTATAATGTTGGGTTGAGTTAATTTAGGTTTGTATTTTTTACGTGGGGACTAAAACGGTTAGGTAATAAGATGTAGTTACAGAAAGGTATTCTGAGTCTTCAGGCATTTGGCAAGACCAACATCGTGTATGAAGCCATTTCTAATTAACCAACTCATCCTCTCTTTTCAACCCTGAAAACACGACCTAATCTGTGATTTAAATATGATGAATGATGAATATGATTTTTAGGTCACTTTTAGATCGTCTTAACACATTCCCATCGGGCTATTTTTGTTCAAACTTGTCCATAAATCGAGATATTTTTATGGAATCAAAATATTTCGACGCGTGAATTAAAACTGCGGTTATTATTCTGATGTTATGATTCAGTCTTAGATTTTAAATGTCATCAAAAGTGAACGCTCATTTTATCGTATTTTACATATAAGATATCAATACAGATGAAAACGATTGATACATAATTTTTAAAGTCAAAATTAATCAGTATTTTCATGAACTTTTTTATTTAAAAGGTTGCGTATTACAGATTAAGTATTTTTACGCATTACGTATTTTTAATTTTACATGAAGCAATCGGTGATGTTCAATTAATAATTATTTTTTTTAAAAAATGAGATATCTCGTTTCTCGGTGTCGTCGAGCAACTTACTTACTACCAGGTTCAGATTTTCAAGGTTTGGATATAAGTTCTCGAATCTGCCTCGAGTCCTATCCGAATATTTCCTTAGAAGAATCTTACCCTCTATCTCTTACAATTTCCCAAATAACATGTCAGTCCGTCAGCGGTGACGCAGATGTATGATATAATCATATTGAATTGAATTGATTGATACTAAGCAATCTTTATCATATGTTTTTATTTTATTTTATATGTATATTCTTTGTGTACTGTTTTGTTCATTATGGAATACAGATTTTCTTTTTTTCTTTCAATGATAAACTAAAATCGAACCGTTTCTGCAAGATGCACGGATGCAACGGGACACGGTTACAGTTACAGACACCGCGAGTCGTGGTGAAGACACCACTCGGGTGATATTGCGTCGGGGCGAAGTCCCCGAGCCAACAGCCGCGCCCTATGACGCTGCATACGCGGCTCAGCCGCCGTAGCTCCGGAACGCAGGTCACTCCAAAGACGCTCCGCCACCGCCGCCGCTCGCGGCCATATCCTCGTGTCTGTACACACCAACAACGTAAATAAACTACAGGAAGTTGCCTGGAGCTCACTCCTGTACACACCCAAAAAAAATAAAATTCATGCAACAGACACTCGATGTGTACAAGAGCTCACTCCTGTATACACCGCATATTTGTACACACCAAACAAAAATAAACCTTGGGCAACAGACAACAAACATGCAGTGTGTACAAAAGCTCATTCTTGTACACATCGCGTGTCTGTATACACCAAAAAGAATAATACAGGCAACAGCCAGGGGCTCACCTCTTTACACACTGTGTGTGTGTACACACCAACAACAATAATAAACTACAGGCAACAGCCAGGAGCTCACTTCTCTACACTGTACATGTATGTACACACCAACATCAATAATAAACTACAGGCAACAACCAGGAAGAGCTCACTTCTGTAAACACTGCGGCGTGTCTGTACACACCAGCAATAATAAATCACAAGCAAGAACCGGAAGCTCGCACCTATATATACACCACGTGTCTGTATTTAACTCTATTATTATTTGATACATAGAAAAATAAATTCTGAAAAATTGTACCTAAAGCTTGGGCATCTACGAATTCACTCCACATTGCTACTTCGCCGCCTAAAACGTTGGAGTCCCTAGGCAACAGATGGGAGTACATTTTCCTCCAGTTGGAGTACTTAGTAACACCCCAGAATCCGTGGTCCAAGTACCAAATATCCTTGGGTACAGATATGGTTTTATATCCAAGTCGGAGCAGCTGAGTTAGAAGCGGGCTGCTCAATGGCTCCCATACTTCTATGACGTATCTGGAAATACATATTTTACAACGTGAGAAATAGAAATATTTATAACATAATATATCACTATCAATACAAGTGTAAAGTAACAATTCAGACTTTTCCTGCCAACTATCATTGGTAGCGTTGTTTTTATTTCATTTTCATAATCTTATATTATTATCAGTTATATTGTTTGATTGTGGTGGCGTATTATGCAATATATTTCGATTAAAACTTATAAGTGAAATGATATGAAATAAATACACGTATCGTGACTTTTAAGGTTGACTGAAAAAGTCCATAGAAGGTTTTGGTAGAATAGTCATTATTTCAATAAGATGTAACGTGACAAGCTGAGACATTGCAAGAGATTCAATATTATTCCATTTAACTTGACACTGGCATAATAGTTTTAACTAATTGCCACCAAAGACAAGAAAATAAAAGTAACAATTCACTGCTGAACATTATTCTCACTGAAAATTAAGGGGTGTTGCCGGACATAATAAGTGCGGGGCCTAATTGGATCGATTGAATTATATATATATATATATATATATATATATATATATATATATATATATATATATATATATATATATATATATATATATATATATATATATATATATATATATATATATATATATATATATATATATATATATATATATATATATATATATATATATCAAATGACATGGATCATAAGAAAGGTAAACAAAACAATTACATTTTATTGAATATTAACATAATTGAATATGGATTAATGAATTCACATATTTCTAAGTTTTTGTTCAGTAATTTCTTTTAAAACACTTTTAAAATCCTCAATTTAATCTATCCTGAGTAAATATCGATCTCAGATAATGTTCATTTAGTTTTAGCCTGGCATTGTTAAATGTATTCGGAGAGCAATAAACAAGTTTTGAAATGCCTCGAACGAATTGAATTTAAAACTAAAATATTTGAATAGTTACAATTTATCCTTTATCGTCAAACGCAATTTGACTTTAAAATTTGAGAGGCTAGGATAAAACGAATATATTAACATTAATAGCAACATTAATAGCAACGGGATTGCGTTAAAAAATATAGATAAATATATTCCTTATTGTGCACCAAAACAATGTTATACAATTATTGAATATAATATTTATATACAAATGGCGGTCTTATCGCTAAAAGCGATTTCTTCCAGACAACCGTAGGATGGAGACAAATAAATGGTGTTAAAAGATAATTTGATGTAGGTTGGTGGTACATTATCGTCAGGGTGATAAAAAAATATACTAAGAGATGGCGCTGATACCTTTCTTTATCCAAATAACTCTCTATTCTGTGAGGCTGTGTAAGTTCAGAAGACCAAATCATTACAGGCTGTCGCTCTCCATTCGTGGCGGACACTTCATCCCAAAGCTGCAGTGCTTTAGCGTGAAACTCCGCCCACAGACGAATAAAGCCGTCAACGTCCGTGTCGAAACCTTTATCTCTCATATACGACACGATCTCATCGGTAGAATTCCAGCAACTGAAGTAGACCTAAGGAGCAGACGAGTAAATTTTATTGTGTATTTATTATAAATATAACTTTATAATAAATACATAAGTGCACTTTTCCGCTGATTTTCAGCCTGATTTTTTATCCGGCTTGGAAAAAAATTAGGCACACTGTTCTTTTCTCATAATTTTTATTTTTAATTTATACGTATGTAGATTTTTTGTTTACTGTTTTGTAGATTGTTGAATAAAGTTTTTTTTTACTTTTTAAATGCTTATTGCTGTGATCTAATACCGGAACGATCTTTTACTGACGCAGAGGCATGCTGTGAAATTTGTGTCGCAATCTGAATGTTTGCAATAGTTTGAGAAAATATCACACTCCTGCAGACATCTTCGATCTGAGTAGTTCGCTTTGATATTACAATTCATCTGAAAATCACCAATATTTTATCACTTATTAAGGATCGAACTTTACGATTTGACGTTGTGAGTTCGTACATTCCATTGGGCTATTGATGTAAAGCACTTTTTTTACGTAACGTTAATTTCTTTTACCAGTCGCCTTTCATCCATTCTCTTTCTCAACTTTTGTCTCGACACCTTCTTTTACTCCACATCGTTCTTTTATACCTTCATTCCATATTTAATTCAAATATAAGAATTCACCAACCTCATCGCCTCCCACATGAAACAAGGAAGGCTTAGGTAGTATTTCCGCAACTTCACGGTAGAGATCCTTAAGCACCCGGTACATGGCAGGGTTGGCCGGATTCAACTGTCCACACGGAGGCTGGATGCAGAGATGTCGCCAGGGTTTGGCGTTCACGCACACTGCTAAATCTCCGAAACCGTACTCCTGGCAATCATGAACATTTCAAATAATTATTAAAGGAGCGGACAATGTATTATCCTTTTTTTAAAAATGTTTTAAACTTATATAATATATAACAACATTATGAAGAAACTTTCCTCCCATACTTTCTTATGGTGCTGAACACTGGGTAGTGGTGTGTGTGTGTTACCTTTCCCCATTGCCAACCGTTGCCCGCGTGCGCTGGCGAATCTATCTCGATGACGGGACGCACACCACGCACTAGCGCGTATCTTATCAGCGCGTGCACTTCCTCTGTGCTGTATATCTCGCTCGCAGAGTACGCTCCATATCTAGAAAAATGAACCGGCAAAATAGGTTTCAGTGGCTTAGTAAGATTGGTGATTTAAATTTACAATTCAAAGACCTATATTTTAATTTGGTGCAGCTGTTGTAATTTTTTTTATATAGGATAGGAAGGTAATAAACGAGCAAGCGTGTCGTCTGATGGAAAGCAATCAACGCCGCCTAAAGACATGCCTTGCTATACTTAATTTTATAGCCTCGCCTTTATATTCGTTGTAGTCTCTTTTTGCTATCAATATTATTTATTTTTCCCATCCCTTATATGTCTCACTGCTGGACACGGGCCTCCCCGTTTTTGGAGAAACGGACTTTAACCCACCACGCTTCTCCAATGCGGATTGACGGGGTTACCAGACTCGGAATAAATATCAGTAGACCATACATTTATTCCGATGCACAGGTAGAACCTACAATCATTAACTCCGTGGGCAGGAAGCTTCACCACTGAGCCAATATACGTCAAAAATGCCTTGTTATAGTCAATACTATGGCCTCGCCTTTATATTTGTTGAAGTCTCGCTTATTTTTATAGACTAATTTGAAATATTAGGAGTAGATTATGTTTTCTTCACAAAGTCACTGATATGTTCCAGTTAAAAGTGGCAATGGGATGTCACAGTCGTCGGGGAACCGACTATTGTTGAAATAGGTGAGTGCTGCAGTGTGGATCGCTCCTTGGAAAATTTATTTAAGGACACTCATAGGCTATATAGAACGAAGATTCGAAGAAGGAAACTAAATAAATGGATTTATGAAATTGAAGGTCGAGCTAGGCATTGCGCCTTGGGGAAGGCCGATGGTTAACAGTGGATTGCCGTAGAGTGATATTAAATAAAAAAATATAGATATTATAATAAGATATATAAAAAGAATAATATCAAATGCTTTTTTAACGTGAAGGGAAGAATTAACAATTTATTATATTATTGTTTATAATTCCCTACTGATAAAATAGAATCAAAACCATTAACAGCAGCTCATATATGATTAATACATTCATTTATTCACATATTTATGTATGTACGTAGATACATATGTATGATACTATCAAACCTAACATTTGTTTCATATGATATAACAATCAAAAGTAACTACTGTGTAATAATTATATGCACAGTTGTGTATAATTCAAAATCTATTATATACGGTACGATATTTTGCATGACATAAAAAATATTTGTTTTTTCCATAATTGTAACGTTTTATAGGTAGGTACACTTAAGAATGGTCGAACACCAAAACAAATTTATTTCGTTACCTGCTGATAAAACAGAATCAAAATTAACGGCAAATTCTATATGATTACAACATTCATATATAAAATGTACATATGTACTTTAATGACCTCACATTTGTTTCGTATGCATGGATATAACAATCAAATGTAATTACTGTGTAATAATTATAAGCACAGCTGTGTATAATTTAAAATACATTATATAAAAAATAATATTTCAGCTTGTTTCCTTATAGTTAACATTGTATAGGTGTATATTTGGGAATGGTTGAACAACAAAACAAAGTGATGTCGTTATTTTATAGGTTATATGTTGCCATTGGTAAAATTAATATTTGATATAATCAGATATGTAACGATTTATCGTGATTATATATTTTTTGTATATGGAATAGAGAACTTCGTCGACAAAGATAATTTAGTGATGAAGACTGCTCCTCTATATTTCATCTTTTGTATGTGAAGAGTGGAAGTTATATATATATATATATATATATATATATATATATATATATATATATATATATATATATATATATATATATATATATATATATTTTTATGTTTTTAATTAGATGTGTACTGGGTGTTTAGTATATATTGAAAATAATATGTAATGTGTTCCTGCAGTATGAAATAAACGTATCTATCGGTCTATCAGTCATATATATAATTTATGCATTGAAGTCTAAATAAATAAATAAAATTATATCTACCTAGTAAATTGGGGCACTCGGCTGATCTCTAATGGGAAGCTGTGCGAATCTGTCACGTGCCAATGAAACACGTTCATTTTACTGGCAGCCATGCCGTCTATAGTCCTCTTTATGTCTTCCATTGGTATAAAGTTCCTCGAGGTGTCCAATACCAGGCCCCTGTGTTTATATACAGGTCGGTCTCTTATTTTAGCACCGGCTACTAAACGAAGACTACATCTGTTTTGATCCGAAAAGACTGGCCTATCGGGTGCCACTAATTGTGTGAGAGATTCTAAAGCATGTCGAGCACCATATATAGTTTCTGCCGAAACGTGGACCACTATTTTGCCATCTGCAATGAAATAAGATTTCGTACAGTAAATTAAAGGATCATTTATAACAATATAATATTAGTCGACAGGAATTCATCTATATGAAGCATTCAAAATAAAATAAAAAACTTTTGTATTCATTATTCATGGGCTTGGGTGGTAAACGGGCCACCTCGATTTCTTCAATCAATCTCGTCGCCTGATTAAAGGAATCGAGGTTGCAAAAACGTTGCCGACCTTTGCCTTTGCCCTTAGGTTTATTTTTTTAAGATTCTAATATCGTATCCGTTCGGAAATAACGATGCAAGTAGTTCCACAGAGTGGTGGTGCATGGAAAGAAGTTTCGGGAAAAACGCACCGTAGTGCATCGCTACTCATTCATATGGTGAGGATGGCGAGTTCTGCGGTAGTGGAATTTAGTGGTAGGCATTATGCCGAATAATTCCTCGAAGCACGACCCGTGTATACGAACCAGTAAGAGCGATAAAAGATGAAATTATATTTTTAATTTATAGTTAAATATTTAACTGGAATATCTTGGTGTACTAACACAATAACAAAAATATTGAACTCTTTTTTATGTTTATTGAGGTGGTGAAATCTGTATCCTGTTGGGTCACCATGATACAGATTTCACCGTAAGCTAAGAAATTTACAATAATTATTGCGGTCGTAGAAGCATGCTTTATTTCATAGTCCTCTACACAAATTTATCATGCGTGGCATTACAACACGCCAGTAACATTGAAAAAGTTATAAGAGCTGTTCTTAAAAATCGATCGTTTTCTTGGCGACAGCTCATGAAAAGTATCTGTTACATAAAAAAAATATTTATTCATTGTCATCTATACCACCGTATACCTAATCATTTAAGATCATTATAAATGTAATCATTTAAGATCACATTATTTTTTTTCCTTTTTTATGGAAGTGGTAGGCAAACGCGTAAGCGGGTTAACTGATGGTAAGTATGCATTATCCTATGGTTATCTACAACCTTAACTGTCGATTCGTTGCCTGCCAACGATTTTTAGCAATAAAATTTCGATAAAAAGTCAGTTGTATGATTCTTCCACATTACTTTACAAAATTGGCTACGAGTTTTCAGAGAATTTATCTAAATATTTTACTATTACATATGAAGGAGTATCTTATGACCATATATCAGGTCACACGGATAAAGATATATCCAGTGTCGAGGTCGTGTCACAAAGCGATACGGATAGACTTATCTTTCAATCCGCACTGAACTTATTTACGTAATGAGAAATAATTAACGATATTCCTCGTATTGAGTCTATGTTTTGCAACAATTTGTAACTTTTTACATACTTTGTAACAACACACGACAGTTTCCGCGTGTAAAATCTTACTACAATGTATAAAAACGATAATAACAATAATTTTATTTTTAACCACGTACAAGAAATATAATATATTCATTACTTCTTAAAGACTTGTGCTATGTAGTAATTATTTTATTTTAATGTGAACATGTCATGACTACCTTCGATATTTTTAAATATTTTCTTCTCGTATAGAAATATATAAAAAAAATATTTTAACGAAAAAAACATTTTTTATTTACATATATTTTATTTTTATAAAGATACAATTTAAGTTAAAAGAACTTTAACAAACAAAATGTTTTAAAAAACTTTTTGACATTTTTTAAAATATTTTGTTTGAATTAAAAATTTAACCATAAAAATACAGGTATGTCAACATTGAACACAATAGCTGGAACATATATTTTTTTCTTTATTTGCTCTATACTGAGTTTATAAGAAGATATGTCGTAAAGGTATTAATGATTTATTTAAAAGCAAAAGAGATGAAAATGAGATTAAAATGATTAGGCCCGATTCACACTGTGATCCCATTCACGGTTCAATCTCGCTTCGTTGTCTGTCCAGTAAAATAGTCTTAAATAAGAAAGTATCACACTGGTACCGCTTTAATTCCTAGTGTAGATATACAGCAAGATTAGATCGGAACGAGACCGGGGCGAGATTAAACCTTGAACGGCATCATAGTGTAAATCGAGCCTTATTGACACGAGTCCACGTGGCACCAATTTTGCACACGTTGGTAATTATGTGGGACAATATTTCCATTTATTTATGAAAAAAATATATATATCATATACGATATTTTGCTAAATAAAAAATATCGCTTTTAGCCTAAATTAAAAATGGTTAATTTTTTATAATACAGTGATACGAGGAAGTTATGTAGTTAAGTATGGTAATGAATGAGAATATCAAAGAACTAACCTTTGTTCTGTACATCTAACAAGTATTCTTCATCGGTGTCCCAAGTGAGTGCAACTGATGGTGACGTCACAGATATGATCACCAGCACCGGAGTCTCCACGACGTCGGTAACATTCCCGTTGCACTCTGCGAGCAAATTGTCGGCCATCACCTGCGTCATCTCAACGAGTAGATCTCTAGTCTCCACTGGTACGTCTATGAGATCAAATCTGCAATTAAAATGGTCTTCATCATTATTAACGTCAGTATAGTCATAACAGCTAACTTTTTGACATTGGCCTGGAATCTATATATGCCTAAATATGATTAATATCACCAAAATAAAAAAATATACTAAAAAACATCGATATATTTTCGTTCAAGATCTTTTATGTTTTTGAAGAGCTAATAAATAATAAATAAAAGTGTTATTTGCGTTTGTAAATTATAGGTTTGAATCTACCACTGGTTTTCTGAAAAATCTCCTATTCATTTTTAGTTTTCATTATCATCATCTTAACCAGATCATGCTTAACCAGATATCATATCTCGACATTTTTATCGCTAGTTTTAATGTATTTAACATACATGTATAATATTCTTTAGTCATAGAACTTAACAAATAACAATAATTAAACTTGTAAAGATTTGGATATGTCCTGTCGTGATAAATTTTATTTCTATACAACTACAAATTATGTATAGGGAAATAAAGTGCAACGGTAACAGTCTACTATTGGACATTGGTTTTCCACACAAATGAGGGTTGTTGCCGTAATCACCATAATGGATTTTATTACTCAGCTGTACCAGTGGATGGATAGCATTCCCTGGCATTTACTCCCATAGGTGCATCAGATGACCTACGAGAAAAAAGGGAGGCCTTATTCTGTATCAATCACAGCAAAAAAATTTTCCTAACTATTTGTAATTGTATTCGATTAAGTAGTGAATGCTTTCTTACCTTTTTAGCATTTTGACTTAATATATAACGTAATAAGATATATCCGATGTAATATTGTGAGAAAACCCTACCGGATATCGTTACCAAACTTGATTTTTATTCGTATCCGCAAACGGCATAGTGAGGTCACTTATTCCTAATAAAGCAGCCCTAAACGTAGGACGGAATACCGTTATAACTCCGGACAAGTCGTTCACCTTTATTATGTTTAACCAATTAATTAGAATATTGAGTAAATATTGTCATATTATATACACGTAACGATAAGGTGGTTGACCGAGTGTGGTCGGTAACCTCATAGATCAGAATATACTTGCACGCAAAATCATAGACGCGTAGGTATTATATTTTATAGCTTTATTTATCTATTGACTAATAATACTTATATTTTTAAATTATGAATATAATAGTAATAATGTTATTTATAACTAATTGGGACTTACTGATTCAATAAATTAGATTTTAGGTAAAGCTAAACTGATTTTAGCTAAAGACTAATTTATTGACTTACCCTGCTTCAACCAAGTAAGTTTACGTACGTCCAACTGCTAGGTAAAAAGCTCGTCTCAGTACAAAGAAAAAGCTTCATAGAACAGGTTCTCAGACTATACGTGCACACGGAAAATTTTACACATCTAAGGTAACCTATAATAGGTTACCTTAGATTTTTCACCACTCATTACGAGGCTAATCTAATTTTACCTACGTAAACTTGTTTTAATTTAAGTAGTAGTAGTAGTAGTAGTAATTTAATTTAAGTAGTAATTTAAGTAGTTTAAGTGTTTCGAACTTCAAGGGATTCTGAGAAATCTCTTAACGAAACGAACTTAAGATGTAAAGTCATAAATTACTTAAGGTATTCAAAAATAAATTAAAAAATAATTACTAATAATATATTTTTTACTAATGTACATATTCATAATGATATATCTAAATTCTAATCGATAACCGGCCATCAACAAAATGAAATTTGTACTTCCCCGAAAATTTCGGTCCCTAATACCTAAGTTGCCCAATTTATTTTTTTATTTTTTAAAAGTTTACCAATTTTGAAACTTTTTTGCAATAAAAAGATTTACTTTATCGGAAAAATGTTTCGATAAAGTAATTATTATAATATTAAGAGTTGACATTTTATTTTTTCAGTTCTTAATTTTAAAATGTTATCGTACAATTATTTCACAATATATAAATTCATATTGTTACTTTTACTACATTATTTTGAGATATACATATGTATTTTATCGTTTGTTATCTAATTATAGACCCCCGTTTGGAACAGACAGTTGACAACGTCAAGAAAAAAAAAGAGTTGCGATTCCTTCCAATACAAAGGGTTCAACCGCAAGCTGGAAATGTCAACGACCGATTAATAGAGGAAGGATCCTTTGAAATACATATGGATAACTCATCTTTCCCACACACGATCGAGATTACGATAAATCAACTATAACACGTATATGATATACGTTTTTAAGTGTATTATACACGTATTTAAATATTTTACTTCAAATAAATTGGAAACATATTTTAAAATAATATTTTTTTTTATAAATTCTATTGGAAAAGAATAGACAATCATTTCGTCAAACGGTCAAAATATCTCGCTTATGAGCCGAGGATATGAACTTCAAATGTTACTTAATAAAATTATTAATATAAAAAAATATATATAAAAATATTTTCTCGAAGTATATTTTGCATCTTAGTTGTGTCTCAAGACACTATTGCTACAAAGATGGAGTCGAAAATTTTCTTCAATTTCGTTTGTATAGGGCAGAATTTAGTAAACAATGCTTTTTGTCTTTCACTCACACTCAATTCAATTACAAATCACGCACTAGAACATACTAGCAAGAAAACAATCTATAGCTTAAAGCTATTTTTTCTTAATATAAATAAAATCAAGTAATGGAAGTTTAAAATATTTAATAAAAGAATAATTTGGCAAGCAATCCGTATCATAGCACGTAACATCACAGTTAAATTTCTCTTAAACAAACATGGTAATCCACTATTAATGTATGCCATTTATATTATATATAAGTTCCATCTTACAATATCAGATATAAAAAAATAAAGTAATAAATAGCAGTATGAAACAGTGTAGACAGTGTGATATTTTTTTATGTTTCGCCTATAGCTATAAATTAAATCTAGATAAATGTGAATCGATAACTATCACCAACGTGACTTGAATAAGGCCGATTCTATTTATAAGACAGCTAGCTTGTACAAAGAAATAAAGTTGGCCACAAACGTGTACACTGTGTGCCGTGTTCTGCGCAGTGTCGTTCGCCCGCCGTGACGCAAGTCGATGTCACAGACCACCGAGAATAGACAGACGGACGGGAGACACCTGCGAGAATACGCCTTCACCTATCTTCGTACAGGCACAGGCTGACCATCTCATGTGTATTTTCCATAATAAATGATATTTTAAATTTGGACCCACAAAGTTGTTAAAATTAAAACGCCAAACAATCAAAAACAAGTGTCCCCACAAAACCATATTCGATTTTGTTTAAAACGATCGATTCCAATTTCACATAACCGAACGTTGTCTATAAGATTATATCTGCAATGTTTATGTATCAACTACTGCATTGTAACTAAATGAATATGCATGTTTTATTAAAAATCATTATCATCACCTGCGGTAGTATCATCATTATCATCCCCTACTGAATCTAGGCCTCTTAAATCATAACAGTTAACCCGATCTTTGGCTTCACGCATCCAGTCCAAACACGGACCCACTTCAGCATTTATATACTCTCGATTTTCCGATAAACGTAACAGTTTACTAACCTGGTGTTTTGATTTCTTCGACAGATTTTTTCATTTCGTATAATATCCATCAAAAAAAAAATCTTCGAACATATGGTATATGTGGGTAGTTTTAAGAATTTATAATATCTGCGGTAATACCCGCACAATAAATCAGTATGTAACAAGCCAGCGTATTGCGATACCCCTAATTAACATACATAACTGTACATAACCCCCTACATTGTTCTCTGAATGATCTCATGAAAAGTTGAAATCAATGTCTACGTTTCGGCGCTGTAATACATTATTTTAATATCATATTTGTCCCACTGCTGGATTTGAGCCTCCCCCTTTCTAGAGGAATGGTAATTAAACCACCTATCTTTCCAAGGTGGATTGGCAGGGCAGTCAGTACCAGAATAAATACCTGTAGATCATACATATATATTTGAAGGGTTAACGAACAAGCCTGCTCGTATGTATCTCAAAGGCTGGCAACAGATTTGTAATGCCTCTGGTGTTACAGATGTTTATAGGTGGCATTAATTGCTTTTCATCTAGTGATAAGCCTGCTCGTTTGACCTCCTATCCCATAAAAATAATTACCCTACTACTTAAACCCGCGATTGTTCGTAAAGGGTAACTTCACACACTGAACCAAATCACATATAATTCATTGTAAGATCTCTTCTTCTTCTTCTAATAGTGCCTCTCCTACTTGCAAAGGTTGGCAGCCAATTCAGCACAACTTTCCTCCTCCTTCGCGAGGTGCAGCAGTTCTGGAGCACTAGCTGACCCGGTCCACTTCCTGATATTACGTAGCCAAGACTTTCTTTTTCGACTAACTTGTCTTTTGGCCGCGATTTTCCCATCATGATCAATTGCAGCAATCTGTACCTGTCATGACTCATGATATGACCCAGGTAAGCAACTTTTCTACCTTTGACGGTCTGCAAAAGTTCACAAACACAAGATCTCTAGAAACATTAAACAAATGGTACACCTACACGCGGCCATCGTACGGGTACAGTTATGTGGTAAATACATATATATTGGAATCTATATGTATGAGCGGGCGTTCGTCACAAGGTTGCGTAATGCGGACGTCATACTTTTAGAACTTTATGTTTATCGCGCGAGCAACATTGTTTGTTTGCTTATACCCGCTCTTTTGTTCCTGACTACAGAGAATGTAATTTTTAACTGATTTAGAACCAGTTGCCTCGGATATACTATGTACGTAAGGTGAAATTAGACTTTAAGTCATACCATACACACCGAGTTAGAATCACCCAGGTGGTTGTGGTCCCTAGGAACATCGGAACAATGCATTAGAAAACCTAAATTGTTTTTCTCCTTCCATTAAATCCTTCTCCTTAATTAAATAAGGTAGGAAAATTGAAAAAGGCAGATAAAGTATTTTCATTTTCGCCTAAATTAATTAAGATACAGAAGTTTATGTTTTTATAAGAAAATTTAATAATTTGTTGATTGCATCATAATGGTCATCGTCAATAGCTTGCGAAAGTCCACTACTGGATGTAGGTTTCCTCCAAAACGCGCCTTCACGCGTTCATCTTCCGCAAAACATCCTGCGCCAATCGTCAGTCTATTTGGTTGGGGGGCGTTCCACGCTACGTTTATTAATACAAGATCTCCACTCGAGCACTCGTCTACTGCAGCAGTAGTCGGTACTTTGATTAACATGACCAGCAGCTACATGAGCAGCAGATACTTCATAGCGTATAACATGCACCATAGAAATTCCGAGCATAGATCTTTGAGCGATTCTAAGCTTGTGAAAAATACTAAATGGCAGTGTTTGCGTCATAGAAATGTCATAGAAAAGTACAGGCAGGTGGTATTAGTGGAAGATTTTCGTCTTCAGACTCTGAAGTATGGACGACGGAAACTTGAAGGAGGGTCATGTTATCAGCCCAACTGAATGAAAAGTGAATATTTCCGAGACCTATTTTAAAATTACGAATTCATATCGCCGTAAGAGCACATAGCAATAAAGTAGCAATACGGCCATAAAATAAATTGTAAATAGGTACGCAAACCCGTACCAACTTAGTTATCAAACTGAATTGCGAATTCCAAACGTTATTATTATACAAGTGAAAACAAAAGATCAAGAAAGTTGTATTGTACAATCTGAGAACACATTGTCCGCTAAAAAAATAAAAAAGCCTCTAATTGACAGGAATATAATGTTTTTTTTATGGGATAGGAAAGAAATCAACGCCGCTTATATACATCCGCAGCGCTATAGGCAGTGACGCCAACCTTTAAGGAAAATGCTATTATGGGAGTGGGAATGGAAGGGGGAGGGTGTTAGGCTCCCGAATTCAACCGGTCACCGTACGAAGCGCAGTAGCTACCACTCAAACGCCAGTTTTCTGCAGGAGTGTAGTACTTCCCCATATGCTACAGACAAATATTATACCATTCAAGAATGGTATAATATTTGTCTGTAGCAAAGTATTCATCTGCAGCGTGGCTCTACGATTAAGAAAAAAAAATGTACATCTTAAATACCTGAGACATATTGTTTAAGTTGTGAATGAATCTCGTGAAAACATCCAGAGCCTGGGGACTCTTTCCTAACACCAAATATTTAATAAAGTTGTTAAATTAAAATAGAAAATTACATTTAACACAATATACATGTCGAGTTAATAGTAATTAGCTCTATTTCTTAAGTTTTCTTCTCTTAATATCAGATTTAGCTTTTCACTCCCACTTCAATAAATTACCGAATATTAAACAAAAGTTCTAAGGTTTTTGTTCAGTTAATGCAATCTTACTTACGTATGTATTCTTACTAATTCTTTTGTTATTCGTATACTTGTACAGATCACGGTTATTCACAATATTTAGAGCATAACAATCGTATGGTTTTACTCATGCACAACACATGCACGGCCTCTAAAACACAATTACATTTAATTGATCGCAATTGATCGTCTTCTTGGCATCCTTTACCTTAATTGCACGTGTCATAAGTGACTGGGGTTAATACCACTCACACCTTAGGTATTTCTAAAGATGGACATTCAAACTTACTAAGGTCTGCCGACATGAATCAGAACACTAATATTGTGTGTTTACGAAGAAGTCTAAATAATTTTTTTATTATATATTTACGACTATCCCCTGCAGAGGTTGGCAGAGACCACAGAGTTCTATCCGCATCCATCGCAGCGAAACGGTTCTCCATCAGTCCTTTCTCGCCCTCGTGGGAATCAGGATGTTACGGTTTGCGAATTCTTTAATTACTTCCGAAATTTTATATCTATATATCTTAATTATTTCCGAAAGAAACAGCCTTCAGACAATTCTCCAACATCTTGCCATGGTCACTAACGTTGAAAATACACACAATACCACTTTTCACACTATTGTGTGTTTGACGTTGTCAACGTTAGTGACCATGGCGAGATGTTGGCGAATTTGCTGACAGCCGTTTCTCGGTTGGGTGTTTGGATTCTTTCACGTACCATCATTGTGGGACTGGCTCCCTTCAATGCTATTTACAAACCGTACCCTAGACCTTGGATTCGCCTAAGAACAAGCTTACATATTTCTCCAACGTAGCTTCTTCAATGCCTATCGTGTTGCAAATGTTGTATAGTTTTTAAACACAGTAAGAGCCGCGTAGGGAGCGGGAGTGATTACGGGTTTGCTGATGGGATATCAGGCGACACGCTTGCTCGTTTGCCTCCATATCCCATAAAAAACATTACCGCTACCAAACAAAACAGCTATATATAATCGCGTTGCGCTAGCTTCTAATCATTTCTTTTCATTTAGCGGTAATTAACGCCGTGAAACAAGTTGCACCGGTTATTGTGTTTACAAACACATACATACACAGGTCAGCGTGGTGTGTGTAACACGCCAGTTCCTTGTGTGTTCATAGACGAAAGTGGAACGAAGCGAGACGATAAAATTTATATAATTTTTGTGTACTATAAGTTAGTACACAAAAATTACATAAATTTTATCGTCTCGCTTCGTCTTTATTCGTCTCGCTCTACCTTTTTTTCGTATTTTTTCACAGCCCATATGTGAACCAACGCTGAGCATTAGCCTCCCCATTTCTGAAGGAACTCACCATGCTTTTGAATAAGCGTGGTGACACGACATGAGGAATTGGCGGGGCAGCTAGGCTCGGAATTAACACCCATGGGCATACATATATTTATTCCAATACAGAAATCGAATCCGCGACCACTGACTCCGAAAGTATTATTTGTTATACATACATATATAATATGTTAGCTGGTTCGATCTACTGTATGCACATATATAAAATCGTATAGTGCACATATATAAATCCTTAGTACGAAATGTAAGGTATATTTCGTACGAAGGATTTAATACTGAGTAATAATGTTGAGGTTGTGAACTACTATTCGCTGATTTAATTCTACTGAGCTTACTGCACGTTTAAAAATAGTTGAACTAATGCAGTACTATCTTTAAAAGGTTAAATCTAGTTCGTGAGAAAGATAAGCTTATCGTTTGTTGCTTTTCAACGGCTCAGCGTAGACGCAAACAATTTTTAATATATTTAGAAATTGATATAACTATATCAAAATTTAAACTCACTTTACTTATCACAATATCACAATAATTATATTGACATATATCACAACAATATGAATGTTCACTATATTCTTATAAGAATATAGTTTTAGCGCGAAATGGTATTTTCCATGATATATTTTTTTCTTTACTTTTAAGAAATTTAAATTTTACTTAACACATTGAAGACGAGAGACAGAAATTCATGTTTTTTGGAATCTGATGCAATATTGTGTAATTGCAAGTAAAAACAACATAAACATGTGAAATAAATGATAGTTGTAGTGATAATAATAAAAAATGTGCGGGAACTGAGGCTAGGCACTTTTCAGCGCATACCGTCTTCAATGTGTTAATAATCAAAACATCGTCATATTACTCTCAAGTCACGTGACGGCAAACGCACATTACGTCACTTGTTCTCAAATCACGTGAAGCACTTGGAATTTAAAACACAAGAATGATAAAGTATTACAAAAATATTTTTAACTATATTAGGTATTAGCACTATTAATGCATCGTTGTGTGAAGACTTTCCGAAAAATAGTCAAAATCCTTCTTATCAAAGTATATAATATATATGTATACCTGACATAATTCGGATGAAACTTCACAGTCTGTGTGCTCAGAACAGCAGTTACAGGTCGCGGCCAGAGACCTCCAAAGCGACCGCACACCGTCCGACACACGTCCAAACTCTCAAACACCAGGAACGATGAGTTCGTCGCGAAACCAGTCGTGGGCTGTGGGCGCTCCGACCTCCTGCAGCCCTCTTCCGGCTCACATTTGTAGACCCAAGATGGTCTAAAACAGAAAAGGCAATTTTATATGAAAAGTAAGAATTTTCAAAGCCTATACTCCATATACAGTCCTTGCATCGGAATACTCTAGGACAGGTACTGTAGTGACACATTTATAAATGTATCACTAATGTATTAAAACTTTTTATTTGAAGACAATAAAACCTATTATATTACTTTTTTTACATTCGTAATTTTAAAATTTTAAATAAAAAAGAAAAAGTTTGTTTATATAAAAACAAATCCATTCGTTCGACTGACGTTTTTCGTTAGACATGTCACCCGTCCGGCCTAAGAAATTGAGATTGAATATAAAATGTAAATTGATAAAGCTTCAGTACGCTTTAGCAACCTTTTCACTTAAATTTACTGTAAGAAGCCTGTGTCCAACAATGGGCTTTTGTAAACTTTTCATAATATCCAGACCAAAGTCACGAATTTGTTTTTGTGCCGAGTGATTTTTCTACTCATACATCGATTTTCGGCAAGAATCGTTATCCAATTCATTGAACAAATTATTCATTCGAGAGAGCAATCTATGTAAAGCAGTAGACTGTGAAAAGTATGAGATATAAAAGATGATGATAATGAATCGTTATAAAAGTTTATTCGACTTACGAAATTATTCATTTGATTCCGATCGATTATAATTATTGATCGTAATAAAGACGATTATAATATTTTGATATAATAAATACTTTAGATCGTTTATATCGATTATAATAAAGACTTAATTTTATGGACTGTCTTGTCTTATATCAGTATCTACTTACTCGTAAACTTCAGGTGTAGGATCGACGGCTTTCTCTTTATTACATTGCACTAAATGTACCAGCACGACGGTCAACAGCGTCCACGCCCAATCCATCTTCACCTAAAATTAGATACAAACCATGAAAACATTTTCTTGGATCTCCGAAGAGCCGCTAGAAATTAAATGCGTAAAGTCGAAGATAGGGCTAAGTGGTGTGCTTTGGCAAAAGTAAATGTCCAACAGTTGCCTAATGGAACCTCCAATTGATGATAATGTCGTCTTATTACAATATATAAATCGAGACGTTATTTTATTTAAATAACACCTAAGTCATAAGAGGAAATAAACTCGAACGGCGATTGCAAAAAGGTGATAAAAATTCTAATAGAAATAGAAAAACTTTATTCATAACACCTTTTTTTTACAATAATTAATTTTTACTTAAAACCTTAATAATATTATAATATACAAACAAAAAAAAATAATTTTAATCAAACAAGTTCTCGCTCAGTATATGCCGGGCGCTCTATTAGAGCACGTGGCGCTGGTTTTCAGCAAGAACCGATGTGGTCAGGTCGCGGACCACAGTGACGACATGTTTATATTGACACACACATACATACATCTAGATATAAAGATATATGATGCAATGGATCCGTGAAGAACCTTCAATGATGGAAGTAGATTTGTCTACGCGTATATATCGGGAGCATCACAACACTCAACAATGAGCAAACGACTTAAAGAGAAGGAGATAATAGGAGATATCAATCTCAAAGCCTTATGTTGACCTTTTTATCTTAATCATTCCCAATTTAATTAAAAGACAAAATTCAAATTTATATATTTATCACACTACATAATTAATGTTTGCGGTATTTTTTCATTTATGTTAGTCTGACATTATTTCAATCGTGTATTTTTTTTAAACATATATTATAGGTTTCATTCATCATTAACGAAGATAAATGCTAACGATTTAAATTATAATGTCATTAAGATGTTACAAATGTCAGACAATGTAATACTTTAATGGGAAAATCAAGAAAATCGTTAAATATTGTTCCCAAAATAATTTATTATATTTAGAATGTATATTTTATTGCAAATTTTTTTGATATTTCTAATCCGTTTCGAATTATTGATACATTGATTTTTTACTAAAACTCAATTCTTCAAAAAATTTTAAATATTTTGTATTTATTTAATTCTCTATCTAGAGCAGGTATCAAAATTTTCAAGAGATTTCTTAATCAAATGGTGTTTTGTGACTGCGGTAGATGGTACATGGTAGATGGGTTTTGGCATATTTTTTTGTGTGAGTGGTTGACGATTTTGTTGGAGGCCGTTTATTTTTTTCTAATAAAATGTGGAATACTCTAATTCCACATTTTATATTGATAATTAACCACACATTATTATTATATATTTCTAGTTTGTTTTCACGGATCTCTGGGTAATAACTTTTGATTTTTCATCCTACAATTGATTTGCGAAACGTAACACCTGAGTGTAGCAAAACCACACGTGAAGGGCGTTAATTATTTATGGAAATTTATTACGTGACGCTTCACTTTAACGCAAACTTCACTTCACTATAATAACAAAAGCCTGTTCCACATACACGCTGTGAAAGGCGAACTTTTTCAGAAATGTTAATACTACAGGCAAAAATTGGTAGTGTTTCAGCGCCCGCGTGATATTACACTACCTATACGATAGTTTACACAGTGTATTTGATTGTATTATTATATAATATTCATCTTATAAAAATATACAATACGTAATAGCATATGTGAATAAATAATTCCTCGTTGTAAATTTTACGTGTAGAAGCTGAATGTGTATACAGGCCCCGCAAGATTTTTGAACCTGGCCTCGCCAAAGGTCACGCCGGCCCTGAGTGTGAACATCTAAAAACCTAATCTAAGCCTATATAAGTTCTTTTTTATTTCCTTCGGGCTAACGTACAAGCATAAGTTCTTCACAATCACAACTATTATGCCAGTGTCAATTAAAATATGTTAACATAAAATTCCTTGAAATGAGACTAGTCAAATTATCACGTTATGTCTTGATAAAATGGTGGCTATTTTACCAAAACCTTCTATGGACTTTTTCAGTCAACTTAAAATTGACAATACACGCATCTATTTCATATCACTTCACTTATACGCTTTTTTATAACTATATTGTTTAATACACCATCACAATTAAACAATATAACTGATTAGAATATAAGATTATGAAAATGAAATAAAAACACAACGTCACAGATGTTAATTGACGGGAAAAGTCCAAGCATAAGTTACTTTTAATGTTTTTAATTTCAACGGTAATTTACTTGAATGTGATAACATTACCAAGGTCGCCCTCGCTGTTCAGGTGATCTTCAAAACTACGAATATATCGAACTGTTTTGCATTAATTTAAACACTACATATTTCATACGAATTGCTACCAAATTATAATATGAAATATTTTCAGCTTCTTTTGAAAGAACATATGATAGATGTCACTGACAATTATAATGGCATAACTGAGCTCTGTTATTGAAATCAGTATAATTATTTTCTAACCTAACCTTGAACGCATTTGAAAGGAGTTAGTGGTTTGGTTTTTAAAGTGAATAATAATAACTTTTGTTTATAATATACATCACAATTAATATTTAGTCTTCTCCATTCTATTCCATTCTTATTTCGACCGCACCGATTAATCTTTTTCGTGTGTTCTCCATTCTACGTGACATTGGCGAAATCGTCCGTGCTATTTTGGCATTATTGAGAGTCATTAATTCAAATTAAAAACTGAATGAATTTTACAGACATCTTTAATGGGAGCGATAGGCAAATGAGCAAGAGGATAAGCAAGCACCGCCGATCATGAACAACTGCAGTAGTACGGGCACTGTAGTGTGTCGCTATTTAAGCGTTGTGATGTAAATAATTAGAGATGAAGAAGGAGGGAGCAGGAAATAAAGGAAGGGGAAAGAATATTGGGCTTCCAGATTCCTACACTCACTCACGGTAATGTACATATTACCACTTGACGGTAATATTCTACGAGGTGAATTACTGTGGATTGTATCGTATTTTAAGCAAATACAGATTAAGATGTGTATTAAATTATATAAAAAATCAATAGCTCAGTTGACAAAGGTTGAGCTTATGATCTGTACCATCTTTTGGACTTATGATGTTAACCATTTCCTAGCACAAGTCTTATCAGGTTGGAATGATTTGTAAGAAACTCTAGTAATATTAAAAACACACAAAATTAGTTTTAAATAACTGTTACAACAACATTATCGCATCACAAAACAAAATTATTGTAATACATAGTCTATCTCTGCTCTAAAAAGCATACGTGCGCTGGTGATTGTATTTATTGTGTGACCGTTAAAATTAACGTGTTTCAATTATACAAATTCAAATCAATTCGCCAAAAATTTGCATCCTGGTCGAGGAGTCCGAAAAAGCCTTAGAATACGGAACCGAGGCTACTGATCCATAGAGGCTAGTATCCATTATTCCAAAACCTCTAAATAACAAATAAAAAAAAGCTATAGACTATTAAATATCGAATTCTAAATATTAATGGTTTTGTATATATTATGGGCGTTCAAAACCAACGTTTATGAGCGATTTAACTGTCATGTCATGCATAGTTATGTCGCGTGCGGCTAACGGTACGACGCGGCAGCGATGCGCGCGCTATCGGAACTTCCGCACGCGATCCAACATCGATAACCATTCACAGCATTTATATAATTGCAATGTTTCAGGAACGAGCGTTAGTTATACTTCAATCGAAACGGTTTATTCTGCAACATCGATAACAGTGTTATTTCACAGTTACAAAAAATACATACACCACACGAATTTCCTCTATTTCAAATTTTTATTGTTGCCATTCTTTTTTGTTACATGATTTTTATTTCAATTAACACACGCATACGCATTAAATTGTTGCTGATATGAAATTTTTAAATTAATCAAAAGTTAAATAGCATGTAATCTGGAAAAAATATTCAAAAATTCAGAAGAAATGTAAATTTTATTTAAATTTTACCACAGATATTATTGCTGTGCCATACATAGACTAGGGTCACCCAACATTTTTTCGTAAGTGTCGTACGAGGTGATTGTAAGAGCAAATACCAGTACACGGGTAAAATAAAAAAAAATCAAAGTGTATCTGAGTAATTAAAACTAGTTTGGAATCCCCAACCCGCTCTGCATATGACTAGTAGATTACGACTACACCTTACACGTCTTCGGCAGTTACATTGTGAAAAGTTTTTTCTTTTCATACTTGTGTCAATATAGGTTTTGTATCCATACTAAAAATAAAAAATAAGCCCTACTTTTTTTAACTTACTTTAAATATGTTATCGCGACATTAAGCGACGTTAAATTTATGTATATTATAATAGGTTTTTCATTGTATGCGAAAGTGGAACACTTGACTCGTTAATAATGTTGTAACTATAAAAACTCGATAGTGACTCATTAAAACGAATAAAAATTAAAACCATAGTAAAACAGTAAGTTGGTAAGAATCCACGATCATTAAACTGATATTAATAAACAAACACGTTTTTTTATTGTAGATTAATGATACATGCCTGCTCGTAATGCTAATACAATAATGTGTGAATACTTTATTTATATGCTACTCATCTGTTGGTGTTTATTATATTTTTATATTCGTTTTCGTTAGTTCAAGTCAATTAAGTAATAAAAATTTTCATATGTTGGATAGCTGCTTGATAGCGGATGCGATTAAACGAACTTCTTGTTTTGTACAGCCCTTATAATGTCCCACTGCTGGGCACTGCCCTCCTCATTTCTGAAGGAATTAACTTTAAATCACCACGTTTGTCCAAGGCGGATTATGGGGATGTTCAAACTCGAAATAAATATAATATCTGTGTACTTATATACATACATATGTATTTATCCCCATGATCTAATTAAACCTGCAACCTTTGCGGAAATAATAGCTTTAACACTGAACCAATTGGGTCGTCAAAGAAACTAATGACATACAACATTGTAAATCTTTATAGTACATCACTTACTGAAAACGCCTTTTGGGAACGCCTTCTACCGTACGAATTATCTATTAAACAAAACGAATGGTATGGTTAGACTAGAGAACTAAATACTAAGGCAGAAGCGTGTATTTGACTTATAAAAATCAATCTGCATCCCTGATACACCTAAGAAGCGTAGGCGTTAAAGTTATATTGACAAAATAGTCATATTAAACAATATTTTAGTATTGTGTATAAAAACCGTCATTTCTGAGGTAGGTCAATGTCCAGCGGTGGGCTATTATGACCGTATAAATGATTCAAGGTCTTGCCGCATATCATTAGAATATTATTCAAAAAATAAAAGCGGTATCTACACTTGTGATTACCATAATGTGGGTAACCTACATTGGTATACTACAGACCAATCGTTGCAAATCCAAACTTTCATTTATATGAAAGTAGTTAAATATGCGAAAACTTTCTACGGAATACATTAAACGCTTGTTAACATTAAAGTCTCCGTTAAAACTTGAAAGGAATGCACAATATCCGCGTTTGTTTGTTAAGTATTGTCACTATTTTGCCAATAGATGGATAGATAGATATTATTCTTTGTTGTACACAGAGTTATACAATTATTGTATAACTTAATTATAATATAATTATTAATATTGTCTTATATAACTATTTTGTCAATATAAAAACAATTTATTTTATTTCCTGTTTTAAAATAATGTTAATCATCATCTGTTCAATAAAAGCATTGTTGTCCGTAAATACGATGACAAACGAAAACGCGAAAACGCTGTAAATGACACAGATATCAAAAAACATTGCATATGCGGGTTAGATAAAATGCTGCGTCGAATGGTCTGAGTCTCACAGCTCTACGTCATATAGAAAATTTTGTACAGCGTTGAAACTCACTATTTTTGAACAAATCTCAAAAGTTTTTGGCTCTGTTGTTAAGTTTTCATTTTGCGGTTTACTACGTTTTCGGTTGTTGTCGAGGAGGGCAAACTAGCAAGCTTGTCGCCTGATGGAAATCAAAGATTCGATATATATATGTATATATATATACATATATATATATATATATATATATATATATATATATATATATATATATATATATATATATATATATGTCTGTATTTGGTTCTCTTGGTATTTTTAAATATTTTAAGAAGATTCGAAATATTTTGATATTCCAACTAAGCTAATAATATTTTTATTAGGAAAACATAGTTCACTTAATACTCCAATGGTAGAATCAAACTCATGTTCATAAAGACAGTTTCTTTCTCTTTGTACTTTATAGACCACTATACTCAGTGGTTAGAGTAAGAAGTCTGAGCCAAGGTTTCGGCTTCGAATGTCGCTTGAAATTATTTTGGTAGATCCTGAATCTATATACCTAATATGGATGTATGTCATATCTTTTAAATCCTACGATTCGATAAAAAGTTGATGCTTTGCATACAGAAAAATTTAGAAAGAAACAGAGTTTTCTGTCGTGCACACCCTGAAAACATTTAAATATAAGCATATGCTTTGCAATTGACGCTTCTAGGAATACGCAGAAGATGTCATCAACGGCATTTTGAATATTTTCATTACTTAATGAAGATATTCAAGTAAATCATTTAAGAGGTTTAATTTATATACAATAACAATTATAAATTAGACGCTTGATTGCTATTACCTATTACCTCGAAATATTTCTGTTTTGTTAGAAAATTTGGCTTATAATTAATTATTACTTAATTCTAGTGACATACTATATATATGCACACACAGATATATTTTGCTATTATGATACTTTTATTCAATGATTTTAGATTTGAATTTTATTGTCGAAAATGCCATCCAGAGCTCAAGTGATCTCTGTGAATTTTTCAATGAACCATAATAACCTAAAACAAAAGTTGGGCTGGGCACGTGGTACGGATGGACGAGGCTAGAGTACAGAAACGCCTACTCGACGGCAAACTAGATGGTCATAGAAGCCGCGGAAGGCCTAAACCTCAGATGGCTAGATGGAGTCGAGGACAACTTAAAGGTAATCGGTGTGAGGGGCTGGAGGGAAAAAGCTAAACGAAGATCCGACTGGAAAAATTTACTGAACCAGGCTAAGGCCCACCTGCGGCTGTAATGCTTTGATGATGATGATGATAATTACCTAATTAGTTATAATTGGTGGAATATTACAATTTACAATTTTTTAATGATATTATTTATTTAGATATGTTTTATAGTAATATTTTTCTTCAAGCTACATATAAAATATTCAAGTGAACAAACTTTTTAATATAATTAAAATGTACTTATGTATTTTGAATAAGGGCTTATCATTATTATTCTGCTAAATAAACTTATTTGTTGGTTTATTTACTTATTAATGAATATATTAATAACCGTAGCGGACATTATTAAATAAAAATATTTATTAATCAATCACGAAAAATATTGTAAAAGTTTATTCACACACTAGAAAATATTTAAGAATGAACATACTTGGAAAAATATGCCATTCGTACATTTTTATTCTGTATTTCAATAACACAATAATACAATAGTAATCATTAATCGATATTTATATTTGTCATAATTTAAAAACTTTGTACATTATAGAAATTTAAACCATAAAATGTTTGAACTATAAACTATTTGTTTAAAATTAATAAGTAAAGTTAAGCTATAAAAGTAAAGTTAAGAACACGATTAGTTAGATTAAATTTTAATAGATCTAAAAACAGCAGGAATACATTATTACATTCGTCCTAATTTTTTACCTAGCTAAGAAAAACATTGCATCTAATAAATCATTTCTTTATCCATTGTTTCTTTTTTATTCATTTCCCAGAAACAGAATCTTTGACATTAAACGTTACTATACATGTTATATAAGAAATTAAATATTTAAAATTTTGTTGTATGCCAACCAATTGGTTCAGTGGCGGGGCTGTCGCCTACGGAGTCACGGGTCGCGTGTTCGATCCCAGCATCGGGATATGTATGGCCTACGGATTTTTATTCTGAGACTCGTTTCTCCGCCAGTCGGCATTGAGCAAACGTGTAGGATTAATATCCGATCCTCCAGAAATGGGGAGCTTCGTGCCTAATAGGACATGTATAAGCTATGAAAAAAAAGTATGATAATTTTACTTACTTTAATCAAACTTAACTCAACTTTAATTAACAATTTTTTAAATAATATAATATTTTTATACACGATCACTTTTGACACATTCACATTATCAAATTTTACTGATAAAATGTTCAAACTCTATTTTTACGGTCATATAAAAAGTAGTAATTATTGTTTTCTTTACATTCTTGCACATAGCAAATAGTCCTGGATCCCATCACAAATAATAAAGACCGACTGCATTATCAGCCCAAGACGATTTAGTTTTTATTTTTCCCTTTGAAGTCAACAGGCGAGGGAACTAAACCGGACCGCCGCGGTTTTTGCCGTTTTATTTATCCGTATTTAACTTGATTGTTAGTATAGTGCACCTTTTGTGTGCTCGCCTCGGAGTTCGCGAATGTTGTGATTTTCGCGTAAATAGGAACGGATTTAAGTAATTTTGTTATTGTTTAGCAAACGCCATCGTTTCCGAAACATTGTCAGCGTTTGATAAAAGCGCGCGCGCGGGACTAAAGCGAGAACGACTCTGATTGGATGACTGAATAACCACTTCCCAGTATCAACTTGCGATTTGGCGGGAGATCCGAACCTTTACTATGAAACTCTTAACGATGGTGCTCTCTGTACCATTATCACAATAAAAATAAACATTGCATGCAGTTCTAAACAATCTAAACATAATATGTATGCAGACGAATCAATGTACCACACGTATAATAATAATCAGTAACAATTTAAGTTTTAATTAAGTAAAATATTATCTTTCTACAACCTTAAATGAATATTATTTTTACTTTAATAAATTTATGAACGGAGCCGATTAAATTTTCGAACCGTTCGTTAAATTGATTTTATAAAGTCAATTAGTTTACTTCTTATCTTTTTATTAAAAACACAATGACCTACATATATGTACATGTAAAATAATTGATCTACTGTAATATTTCAATGGTTTTTTTTTCAGCTATAGAAATAAAATAATTTCTGCTCACTGCTTAGAAATATAATAATAAGGTCATTAGCAAATAATTTGTTAAGATTTTAAAATATATACCTACCTTTTGCTAGTGAAGTTCGATCTTATTAATAGGTGAATACACGAATAGCCCTTCTGTTCCCGTGACGTCAATGGCGTCGAAGCCAAATGCTTCAGTAAACGGATTACACAAATGGGACACCTTTTCACCCACACTACCGAAACAGTGCCGCACAATGTTTTAAAAATACAATGTCATATCTAAAAGATGTAAGGATATTTATACGATTGGTACATTAAATTGCGGTCACTTATCTATTGTTACCGATAAAAAATGTTATCAGGCAAAATAACCCATGTTTGCTAACAATACTTTGCAGTTCAAAGATACCATTGATTGACTTACATTTGGCTGTAATGTCCCCTTTGACACTAACTTTAATTAAATTTAAAAATAATCTGCAAAATATTATTATTACAATTTAAAAAAAAACTTACATAATTACTACTAGTACTAATAAGTACGGAAGATTTATAAAAAGAAATTCTTTATCTTATACTATATCCATTTTCAACATCATCAATTCAACATCGATTAAAAACGGAGTTATTTATGCGCCAATTAATTTTTTTAAAAAATCTTACAAATAACAATAGAAAACAACTGACAAAAGACTAACATAATTTTTTTTTTAAGTATCGTTATTTTTTTCAACAATTATCATTGAGTTTTGACAATATTAATTATGATATCCGTGTACCATTATTTATAAATATTTTAGGAACATATATTTAGAATATACCTACAAGACATTTCAAATACATATTTGAAATATGAAAGAGTCACTTTCCCAATTATTTTTTATTAATCTTTAATTAGTAAATATTTATATGTATTATATTATATTAAGAATATGTATGTTGTATGTGTTTATATGTTTATTGCTCCTCAAGTATCAGTATAACATACATAGTATGATAGTCATAACTTTCTTCGTGTTTACCTTTCAGTAAGACCAGGATTCTCTCAAGAACGGCGGGATCTTGAAGGGATTTTCAAGGAACTACAAAAAGCTTTTTAGAAAACTTAGTAACCTGTACGAAAATTCCTATGAAATCATGCAATAGAGTTGATGAAATAATGTAACACACTAATCTTTACTTACCTCATATATATTAGAGAAGGCTTCGTAGTGTTTTGTCTTCACAATGAACCGCCTGTTAATCTGTCCGATCTGGCACCATCACGGTGTCCCGTTAGGTGCATTCGTCGTGGGAGCAATGGTGTGAAACCCCATTGTTTAAGCTAAGCCAATGCGCCCACTCACCTGCTTAAGGAGGACGAACATTTATTTTTAAGGGCTTACAAATACAACAGATGTTAAAACTTTGAATAAAATGTACGGCATTGTTACAAACATTGAATTTTCAATGATAAAGCATTGAATTTTCACATGATAAAGCTTTGAATTTTCAATTTGAAAAAGATATCTTCTTAAGAAAACTCCATTGACTGACTGACAGACAACACGCAACTTTAGCTGCTGGGTATATAGGTAAAGGTATATATTTATTAGAAATAATGTAATGCAAAAATCATGTAAAATTTTTGTATGGAATTTCGGCCGTTACTTAATGGGTTTGATTGAAAATCACCCCGTGCGCAATTAAAAATAATTTTATTGATTAAACTTAGTAATTATGTTCCATTGCTGTCATATTATTCAAAATTCATAAAAATCGCTCAAGAAATCTTTCCATGAAACATCATTGACTGACACACGCGATTCAATGCAATTTAAATCTCTAGAATATCAAGGTGAACGGCATTCAACGGGCAACAATTACTCAGTCTTCTTAGTTTCATATTCATAGTTTTTTTAACGGTCAGCTTTACACACTCTTGATGTAGGTCGCTAGGTTCAATAAAAGACACATATTTAACTATTTTTATTGTAAATAAATGCCAGATTTTCCATTTCATCGAGAAGTTTCTATTTGAAGGTCAGATTACTTAAAAAAGGTCAAGATTTTATTAAAGTGTATATTCTTTACGTCTTTGCAAATTTTTTCTATCGCATTTCAAAGAGATTCGGAAAAGAAATTACATTAGAAACTCCGAATGTATCATCCTATTTGTCTTCTTTTTTTAGTATTCAATAATTGATACATAAAAATACTCTATAGAGATAGTTTCATATATATTCTTGTTAACTTAAGCCAGCATTTTTTTAAACTACAATTATTGATACATTTAGTAAATCCAAAATTTACAAAACGTCATGTGACGGTAATTCTACAGCAAAATATTTTAGAAAAGTATCAGAGCACATCTCTTCAACGATTGCATATGCATGCATATGGGTTTTTATCCGAAATGGTTATGACAATTTAAGGGTGATTGGGATTCTAATTATACCTATTAATCCCATTGGCATAAAAACATAGAACACTAAAATTAGTATAGTACAAAGCTAAACTTGTATTTCGATACATTTCTGTTCTGTGCGTTAAAAGGATGCAAATACTTTTGACCTTATCCCTATTAATAAATATATATTAGTTCTCCTCAAAATCTTTGGTATTGCGTCTAGTTGATTTTCGTCAGGGAATACGCTTGCTCGATTAATCTGGAAAGAAATCCCGTAAAATGTAATTCAAATTTTCATTTATAATATTATATAAAAAATCATCTATTAAAATCATCATTCATCTATTAAATATATATCATTAATCGATTAAAACAATCTAAAACACAATTTTGTTACCTTTCAATCATATTGCTCATACCAATTCTTGAAAATATCACAAACGCAAAATGTTTCTTGTAAAAACATATCTACTTCCCGCAAATACATTAAAATTGCTCATACTTAAAACTAATATCATGTCAATAGATTGTTCACACAACAATGGTGTTTGTACAATAATGAAAATGAGATAAAGGCAATTAATTGTGCATGACGTCTATAAATTTATAATTTAACTGTAAAAATAGATATTTTCTTTAAAAAAAAAGGATAATAAAAAATACTTCAATACCGGTAATCACATGTTAATAGGTAATATGTTTTAGCTAAATATTTTTATTTTTAAATGGTTTTATTCAGCTTGACCACGTATTTTGTTTGTTTTTTGTTTCAGATCTTGCAACAACTTCCTCGATTAGTGACGATACAACATTATTTTAATTTCAGCTTAGGTAAGGAGGGTCTGTCAAGAGGTGTGTGATAAAGCTCTTTTACATTACTTATAGTTTCTTAGACTTAAGGCTCACTTAATTGGCTTCGATAAGTTCTATATATTATATTTAGTAAAAAAAAAACAAACTAATAACTAGAAAAAAATAACTTAAATTCAAAAGTTTTATTAATAATCTAAAATAGAAACTTGGGTGCATAGGAATCTATAACGACAGTATAATTAATTCGGACATTTATTATTTTTACGCGGGTTTCTGTTTAAATTGACTAACACATCATTCTAGGATTTAAGAGTTAAAAAAAGTTCTAAAAAAGAATTTCTAGTGATCTAAGCTAACGACATACTAAAAATATTATTATTATCCATAGAAAAGCCAATTAATGTAAGGTACCCATTTTCTTTTTGCAAAGGAGTTTAGTTTATGATAGAGAACAAGGAAGCTAGTCCTGATGGTAATTATTCACTGTCGGCCATGCACATTTGCAATACTTAATACGTTGGAATATATGGATAATGGAAAGAAGTTGGGCCCTAGACATCTGCACACACCGTACGAAACACGTTGACAGAAAAATGCTACAACTTATAACGTCAACGTTATCTACATTCTACTGCATTCTATATTATGATATTTCAAATTCAATATACTGTAATAGAAAGAATTCGTGGTTTATATCATGTCATACACTGTTATGCTTACGTCCTATCAAAAAATGATGACGAGCTATAAAGTCTAAATTATTTATTTGACATAACGTTCTATATTCGAAGTTTAAATTTTATAACTTTATAACCAGCTATTAAAAACCTGTCGCCGATAAAAGTGATTGATCTTAAATAATATTTCGCATCGATATACAAATAAGCAATGCTTAAGTATACCTTTCACTAAGTTGTGTAATATTATGTGGAAATTTACACTGGTATTACATTCACTACATTGGGTAAAAACTACATTAAGTATCATTGTATCCATTTTAAAATAGTGGTTAACGAGAATTGATGTCTGGCGACAAAAATTGCACAGAAGAGATTGCGCAGGGAGCTTCATTTCACTACCTTTCTATTTGGTACTATTCGTTATGAATCTCCGTCATATTTATATAATAAATTAACATGATCATAATCATAATAAACAAAATAGCGCTCACGATACCAGAGCGTCTAGGTCATCACTGGTTGTTCCTCGCCACTGCTCAGTTGCGTTTCGTGGTAGCTTTAAATACACCGCAACTAAGTGTTGGAACAACTTGCCACCACCTTTTTGTGACTTGCATACTATAAATATGCAAAAAGGAACTTGTTCTTTTTTAGGTTGCGGTGAATTTATTACATGATTTAGTTTTTTTTATGGGATAGGAGGGCAAACAAGCAAGCGTTTCACCTGATAGATAGCAATTAACGCCGCCCACAGACATCCGCAGCGCCATAGGCAGTTCGGAAGCGTTGCCGACCTTTAAGGAAAGTGTCATATTGGGAGTGGGAATGGGAGGGGGAAGGGTAGAGAGAGGAGGAAGGGTGTTGGGCCTCCGGAACTCGGCCGCTCACCGTAAGAAGCGCGGTAAGTAAGTTATCACTCAGACGCCGGTTTTCCGCGGGAATGTTGTACTTTTTCGGGCGAACCGAATCATTCATGCTACAGAAAAATATTATGCCATTCTTGAAAAAGTATTCGTCTGCAGTGTGCCTCTCCCACTATAAGTTGTTTTTAATTTTATTGTACTGTATGTGTATTAATGTATTTATGAATATGAATAGTAGTATATATGGATGAATGTATATGTGTGTCCGTATCAATGTCGTCACTGTGATCCTCGACATGACCATGTTGGTTCTTGCTGAAAACTAGCGTCAGGCATATCCAACAGAACGCCCGGCATATGCTATGCAAAAACCATTTTATGACATTTGTTAGATTAAAATTATTTTCTTTTTGTTTTGTTTATTTATATATTATAATATTATGAAGGTCATAATTTTAGCTATTGTAAAAAAAAGGTATCATGAATAACGCTTTTTTTATTCTATTCCAAATATCTATAGGTCACACATGTATTTATCACGATGCGGGAATTGAATCTGCGAACAATTACCTCAAAAGCCATAACTTCAACATTGAGCCAAGTAGATTTTAATTTAAATTTCGCCAAAAAGTATTATTATATAAAATTAATAAAACGCGTTATTAATTTGTACGTGTATCTCGAAACTTTTATTTGGTAATTCGGGTAAATGAAAAAAGAAATTTTGATTAAAATTAGGCTAGGCTTGAGATGGGGCAAAAACTAGTGGAATTTAAAGATTTTTAAACGACAACTTGCGTATCAATTTTCATAAACCTCTGAGATGACCTTTATTTACTGATTGTAAATGATAATAATGAGTAAATAACTATCCGTGTATTCAATATATTATAATATTATTATGAAAGTTATTTAACATAGAAAAAAATAAAAATAATAAATATTCAATAACGCGGCACCACGTGGTGTAAAATTAATAGTTGTTTACTAATAAAGAAATATTAGATAACATAGGATATTGCTATATGGATTTTATAGCTTCCGTGGGTTCGTAAAAAGCGACTGTTGGAATAAATACCAATGAACGAGCAGCAGTCTCTAGTTGACTAATGGAATCAAATCTATGACCCCCAATACCCTTAACACGTTTACACAGGTGATTATGGCAAAACCCCTGATTTGTAAGGAAGGCCAATGACTGTTCATATATGTTCTTTGTGTATTTATTGCATTTGTTTGCAAGAAAAAAGTACATCTACTTAATCATGTTACAATAAAAATCTTCTAATGTTTACCTATTGTAACTAATGTAAAACACACATTCGCCGTTAAATTTCGAATGAGATATTGTAAATAGATTCATTGCTATTAAATGATAAAAGTAAGATATGATTTGACAAAAAAAATTCCAATCAAACAGACATTAATGTACGGAAATAATGTAACAAGGAACATTATATTATTATTAAATTATACAACAGTACACGACAAAGGCATCGACAACTTTTATAAAATGTCAATTATTTAAACTCGTTTTTCAAAATTCCAAAAGGCGTTGTCTAAATTTATTTATTCTCGATTCAGGCGTATAAATTTCTAAATACACTTAGAATTAAAACATACTGATGATGTATATTCTCTTTGCTCAGAATGTGGAATGGAATGAAGATGAAAGCTTCTTTGACGCTTGCTTTATCTAAAAGTGATGAAATGTGCAAGACCAGCTAACAGACCAATTGTGAGCCTGTTTGTAGTCTGCTAGTACTATAAAATGTTCCTAGCAATGTCTTATATATAATATACAATAATAAACTTTTATATTTTACATAGGTATTGCAAAACATTATCCAGCATCCACATTAATACACAAAAATGTTTTGAATACGAAAAAGCACCAAAAAATATAATTCATAATTTTGACAGATACTATAGGCAGTGATTTATCAGCACGTGACTAGTTCATTATCGTCAATCGTCAATGACATTATATAAAAAATGACACTATAAAAAAATATTGGAAATCATTACTCATTATTAAATGATAAAATAATTGAATATTCATTAAAGTACATATGTGCTCTATGAGGGGATTTGTAAAAGTTCTCTGACGTATAGGATTTTCTCTTGGCAAGATTGATCAGACTCATTTGATGTGACACATATTATGATGAATTCAGATGAGATTGAAATAGAACGAATCAAGATATATGTGCGCCCCCTACAATCGTACAGGATAAAGTTGTATTGCATACTAAAAAAACACAAAAACTTTTGAGTTAAACGGTTTTATTAAATGACTAAAATAAAAACAGGTGGTGCATAAAAATCTGCATTAATTCATAATGTTCGTTATACAAATTCTTATGCGCTCCATGTTTTTATTTTAGTGTATTAGAAAAATTGTTTCAGTTAAAAGTTTAATTACTTATTTTAATTTTTTCATTTTCAATTTAATTTTTTTTTTCACTAAGTGTATAGGACTCTTCAAAACCTCTCTTCAAAACCAAAATTTCTAGTAACAGTAAAAGAGTTCAAGTAATTACTCCCTTCCAGACTCTCGCTAATAAGTTAAAATTATGATAATTTTTTAATTGTCACGGAAACCAAGATTCATAAGAATTAAAACAACCCTTGCAAGATTTAATAAACAAAATACGAGATAAAATTGTATGGCCTACAATCAGTACTTTAGACATTTTGACTGGGATACCTAAATTAGATGATATTAGTACTGACAGTGTTTTTGGCGTTTACAGCTTCATCAAACACGAATGAAATGCAAATAAGAGTATTTATTTTTTACTTATTAAAATAAAAGAATAGTGTTATATATTTCATGAAAACATATTATTTCTTATTCACGGTCAATATTACAAAGCAAAATAAAATCCTGAAAAATAAGCTGAATAGAATAAGCATTGAGGTTTTAATCAAATACTACGTGACGAAAACCGCACTCTTAATAAATCTGTATTGTTAAAGAATAATTTTTAAATATATTATTATTATCGTAGCGGCGTCAATATTTTTTTATTTGCTTTTTATGATTTTACCCTAATACTTCAAAACTAGATATTATTTACGTAGGTTCAACGAAATATTTCAGAAAACCTGCGTTACATCTTAAACGTGAGGGAAACCCCGCATATCATATTTATTAAGCACTATGTATTTTCTAATCCAGTTTTTGTTACCCTAAAATTTATAAAGAATTTGAATCAGTAGATAACTCAAAAATATGTTACCGTCATTCAGTACCTATGTCATACGAAATTAAGCGAGTGTTGATTGATAATTGGCAACACAAAATTGTAATATAGTTGATCTTTAGTCCAGTAGGTAACTAACATTACGTTTATTTTTTTTACTTCAGCGTAAAATTTTAAAATGTATACAGTGTCAAAAGGACCCAGCAAACTTGTAGCTAAGACACGAAGAGGTAAAACTTATTAAAATCGTCATAACATTAAGTTATTTCTTACTTTAAATTAACAAGTGACCACAAGTCTTAAAATTTCGTTTCACAGGCCTCTCTCAGAATTTAGAAAGATTAGAAAGCCGAAAAGATCACAACAGAAAATCAACAGATTCAGACAATGGAGAAATTATTAAGTATGTTCATAATACCATTTACGTACACTTGCACCATCTTTGAAAAGAAGTCGTCAGATTTTACATAACCTTCATCTGAGAGTTTTAATTTATTATGTATTAAACATTTTTTAATATTTATTGAGGTGCATAAAAATTTCTGGAGAATTAATTTTGTACATTCATTAATTAGTAGTATTTATTTACCTTATTTAACCTTTAAATGTTTTCAGCATGCCTAAACCAGTATTTCATTCCAATGGTAAAAAGACAGTACATCAAAGAATACAACACCAAGTTATTACACCACAACATGAAGAAATGATTAAATACATAAGTGAAAGTAAGTTCTAATGCAAATATTTATATTTAATTATTAGTGTATTAGTATTAAAGTTGCATATTATGCCATTATATGTTTCATCAAAATACTCAAAAAGAAATATGAGATATTTCTCTGTTTCATGTCTTTTTCTTAAAATTCACCATTATTTATATATTTGGCAGGGGATTGAGGATTGCTTATTGATGTTTACTTCTCATATAGATGCTGTTTACTGAAATTTGCTCCAATAGTTGCCTCGTAGTAGATATGGAAATAATATGAATTATTACAATATACCAAGTACTTTATTGCTTAATGATCTACACATAAGCTTAAGAAAGAACCTATAAATAATAATAGTTAACTTTTACTGTTTGTATTTATTGACATCTAAGTTAATCAAAAAATAAGTAATAGTTACTGTACTATGATAATGGTCAGGGAGTATTTTTGCCTAGCCACCTGTCCGGTAGTTATGGTATTGGTACACGAGGCCTTTTGAGCTACTACCATATCACTCCTTGTCTTCTGTTGCGGTACTATCATATCCCTATCATCCTGTCTAAATCTATCTATCCTTTCCTCTGCCCTTTCTTTTCTTCTCTATCCTTTTTCTTCCTAGAGAGGAAGAAAAAGGATAGAGAAGAAGACCATGGATTGACAGAGGTCGATCCATGGTCTGCCAACTGTCCCAGGATTGAACTTCCCCAGGTACTATAGTGCATAACTTCAGTATACGGGTTCTGCTAGGGCTGGCTTCCATCCTTCCTTGCGGCTTGTGGGATTCGATTCACTGTGATGAATTTTACTAAACCTAATCTGTAAAAATGACAGAGACATGGTTCGCCACCCGTCACATCCTGATTCCCACGTGGGCGAGAAGCAACTAACAGAGAGCTGTTTCGCTCTGATGATTGTGTGAGGAAGGATGGATGAGTGTGGAGGAAGCAAGGAAGGTGTGCTAGAATCATAGCGGATGGAAATCTGTGGTCTCTTCCGATTCCTACAGGAGACAGGAGATTTGCGAAGATGATAGTGTATTATAGGGTAATTTTCTATACAAGTTATTTGATGGTAGATAATCTGGACTAACAACCTAATTGGCTCAATGACAGAACTACTGACTTCAGAGTCATAGGTTCAATTCCCACATTGGGATAAATGTATTAACGATTTACTGGTATTTATTGTGTATCAGGGGTAGCAATTCACATTCGACCAAGGTGGTGGGTTAATATCTATTCCTCGATAATTGGTTTGGTCCATGCCCACGTAAAATGATGTTGAGGTAGTAGTTGAGCCTTCAATATTCAATGCTCACGTTGAAATGGAGAAGCAAAATCAACACTTGCAAAAAACATTGGTCTTCTCCAAGAGTGTGTTTATTTCCAGCTCAACAAATTAGCAAATTTATTGGTTTTAGCATTCTACACATATTTTAACTTCCTATGATATGTAGAAAAGTTATGTATAATCACTTGATTTAATTTAAATTTTTATTCAAAAACATATTCAGACACAAAATTGTTATTTAACTTAAATTTCAAACAAATAGTTTAAATGCTGATTATAAAGACACTGATTTAATATCATATCTTTCAGCTTGGACACTAACAGCAAATGGAGAAAGTGAACCATCAACACCTACCAGTACAATTGGTGAGTTTTTCAGTAATGTCACCTACTATATATAAAAGGCTTGAAAATCTTATACTATTTTAGTTATAAAGTAAAAATATTTAGTATTGCCAAAAAAAGAAATGAAATTTAGTTATAATTAAAGTCCATAATTTTCTTAGACACTACACTGGTCTAACGAGTTGAACACTAATCAAAGAATAGTAATAACTACATTTATTGTATCATAAAATAATAGAATTGCATGGTGGATTGGCATCTAACATGCAATTTGGTTTAAATATTATGATTTTAAAGGTATCTTTATTAAATTGAGGGCTTATATCATTAATTGTGTCAATTTTTTTTTATAAAGAATAGAACTTCATGATTCATTGGCATCCGACATTCAATTCTTTTTCAAAATTATGATTCTGTTTTTTAATGTAACTTCATGTAATTGTAGTCTTACATAATTAATATTGTGACAAAGTTTTTTTCCTTGTAATATGATGATAATAAAGAGAGGTGTACCTAACCATAAAACTCATTTAATCATACTCTACATCATTACTCTTTCAATATTGTGATGTGCTGGTATACCAGTCTGGGAGAGGGGTTCGGTCTCGTAACTTGTGGTGGAAAGACATGCTTGAGTTAAGGAGGATTCTGATTATAAATTCTGAAATAACTGGTTTTAAAAGTTTGAGGGATACTTTCAATCTTTTTTATAATCATTTACAATATAGAAATTGATTAAATTGAAGTATTCTTCTTCTTTTCTTTGATGGCAACCAGTTACAACTATTATGCCAGTGTCAAGTAAAATGTATTAACATCAAATCTCTTAAAATATAACCTATCACATTACGTCTTGATAAAATGGTGGCCATTTTACCAAAACCTATGGACTTTTTAGTCAAGTTAAAAAGTCACAATATATCCATTTATTTCATATCACTTCACTTATATGACTTAATCGAACTATATTGTATAACTATATTGTATCACAATTTAAATAATATAACTGATGAAATAAAAACACAACATCACTGATGTAAGTTGACAGGAAAAGTCCAAATTTAAATGTTATATAAAGAGTCAAGTTTGTAAATATATCGAAGAAAATCATTTAACAATCATTGATTTATCACAACAGATTCTTTATTGAACTTTGATACTAAGATTGAGTGTTTTTTGTTAATAAGTTTATTAAGTTGTTAATTGTACCTAAGATAAAAAGATTCTAAGTCATCATGACTTAGAATCTTTTTATCTTTACGTTTACCTATCTTTAGATTTACTTTTTTGTGATATCATGCACATACCAATATATGCAGAATTTAAATTAAAAAAAAATGAGATTGATAATTTTAATAAAGATGACAATTACATGAAAAGTTTATTTAGAATTTTTCAAAAATTACAGGATCAGGCAGTTCGTCACCAGCGCCACCTGCAAACTTTTACTATCAAGATGAGGCTCCAAGTCCTATTTTACACAATTTCAAGCCCTTTGACCTTGAAACTTGGTGGGGAAAGCGAATCTTCCAAAACATCACGAATTCTCTTTGAGCCACGCTCAACGTGTGCTTATGGTTGGGAGGGAGCATACAGTTTTGCGGTAGCGTAAATCATAATCAATTGTAGTTCACTAAATTTTATACAAATTTACATGACGACATATACATATTTTTATGATGCTATTTTTGCAATTACCACATACCGAATTTATGATCTGCTGTCAGTGCTTTATCTATATCATGTAAATCAGTTATGTAATAATGTAATCTGCGTTATCTGTTACATATATAAGGCCAAGGTCATATGTTTTATTATTTTGTGTATTATCAAATCGAACAGCTAAAGTTTAGTAACCTACAGTTGATTATGGATCTCAATAGATTACACCTTAATTACATAAGAGAAATTCCAAAGCTCATATCCTTTCACTAGCAGCATTGCTGCAAACCAATATTCTTTAAGATTGTTTCGTTGGCTAAATATTGTTTTTTTGTTAAGAAATATTGCAAAATTCGTGCAATAAATTATAAGCAATAAATAGTACCAAGAGTTTGGTAGCGATTGTTAATAAATGCCAAATTTTATATAAATATTTGTTATTTGACAATGTATTTTATATTAGTAGTTATCATTAAGCATTTTCAAGTATTTAAAACGTGTTATTGTTTGATATTTTCTGTTGTAATATTGCGAAATAAGTCAACATGAGTTCCTAATATCCATAGTCATTATGGAAGCATTTCAATCGCATTACATCAATTAAAATTAGTATGGTAAGTGCCTCAATATATGATGTAATATTAACAAAATAAAATTCTTTCTGTTCAATCAAAATAAAGCGGTGGACTTTTTTTTTAAGGAATGATTTCTTGACAACTAGCGATTTTATGTTTGTTTGTCAATATTTGTGTAATACTTAACACAGTATACAATTTCTGGCAATAAAATACAAGTTGAAAAGTTAGTTCTCTTACGGTAAAATGGTTCGATGACGTATCAATATTACAAATAATATCTGGATGCAACTGGCGCAGGTCAGAAATGCAGAACAAATAAATAATAAAAAAAAGATTGATTGTGAATGAAATGTCACGTAAAATTTCACGCATTTAACCGTGATTTTCAGCTTTGTTTCAAAATATAATTACAACGAGGTTAAGTCTGTCCATTATCAGGAATTCGTGCAGTTCATTATTCTATATACAAAAATACAATACTTGTTTATTGTCTATCATAATATCAAATTTTTGTTTAAACCACATAATTGATAGAAGGATTTTCCATAATAAAGAGTGTAGAGTATCAAAAGTAGTATATTTAAGTTTTTTTAATTTAAGGAAACTTAAAAAGGCATTAATACACAAACGAAGTGTAATAACAAGCGTTACACGTTTTATCAAGTGTGCCATAAGCATTGAGAAGTTCATCGTTGGCCGTGAGATCAGACAGAAGAGAGATATCTTCCATATGTAAAACAACGAATACTTTAATATATTGTGAAAAATAAAGTACGAAGTCATAGTCACTATTAATGAATTATGGTTGATATTGACTATTTTTAATTATTTGTATTATAAAACTAGCTTCCGCTCCGGCTTCGCACGGGTGGTGTACCCAATGAAAAAAATGAGACAAACCTCAGAGGAAAGAACAGCACGAAGCAAAGAAACGAGGTTAGGTTTTTGTTATTCAAAAGAAATGATAATTGAATGTAATGAATATCAAACTATAGTAATGGTATATTTATTAGTTATATTGAGATTTAAATTGACGAAAAAGAGAAGTTGTTTTTTATGTCTTTCCATACAATTTTTTGAAAATTATCTTTTATACTAATCTTTTCCTGATGATAACAAATACAATAAACAAAGAATTATCTAATTCGGTGCAGTCGTTCTGAAGTTATACGCGTTCATACATTTCGGCGATTGATTTTTATTTATATACATGGGTCGAGATGTACGGGTGTGTAATATGATCCAAACATTTCAACCGTCAAATTTACCGTTGTTTCATGTTATTCTACAAACAAGGTTTTGTAGACTTAAAAATCTGAGTAAAAGGCTAGTCATGAATAAACAGGCCAATAACGGAAGTTACCAGATGGCTGCCACTGCGGTCATTAATCAACCTGCTTTGCATGCGAAGAGAAAATCCTTCATAAGTTGTTGATGAAGATTTATTATTTTTATCCGGACAATTGTCTGGTATATGTGACAGTAATAAAATTTGTTGAAGTAAAGATAAAATTACATTATATTTAAGAAAACCCTTAAAGATAATATAATTTTATCTATATATAAAATCAATTCTCCAAAAAAATGCTCGCTTTTTTTAGAAATTGTCGAAATTTTTCGCCTAAATAAACCTGGTAAGGTATTTCCTACAAGAAAAATAAGAAGTATTCATTGTTTTTGGATCTTTAAAAAGTAGCACTTATTTCTTTTTACAGATGTTTTTTAAATGTATGTTGATTTTTTTAAAAACTTATTTAAAAAATGTGATTATGGCTTTATTAGGACCTATTTTTTTTGTTTTGTAATGCCTATAACAGAAACAATGTCTTCCATAAAATTGAACTGAAATAATGTGAAAAAAAATCTTTGGAATATTGGTTTAGTTCCACTGTATGTTACATAATTGTAAATAAATATAAAATTTGCCTTATACACTTTTATTGCATGTTTAAGTATTGGTGAAGGACAAATAGTGTACTATAAATAATTCGTACACAGCTCTATTTGTTTGTTTAAAATGGAATTATAAAGATCATAGATATAGTTTGTATCCTTTTAGATGAAATATTTCAACAAGTAGTGAATGTGCAGGGGTTAGTATATTTTTAGACTGATTTAGTTGTTAAAAGTTATGCTTTTTGTTTAGTTGAATAAATCATCTGACAATGTTTGTGGTTTTTTACTCCTTTTTTTTATTACTCCAACATTACAATTTGCCGAAACTCGTTCTTCACTTTTTTTTATGGGATAGAAGAGCAAACGAGCAAGCGTGTCGCCTGATGGAAAGCAATCAACGCCGCCCATGGGTTTTTATTTCACTCTAACAGTTGCCGTTTCTCCGACGAACGAAACCAGCCTATACCACTTTAATTTGCAGTATAGTCGATTAAGGCGTATAAGTGAAGTGATATGAAATAAATGCGTGTATCTTAAGTTGACTGAAAAAGTCCATATAAGATTTGGTAGAAATGAAAAGTAAAAAACAACATCACTGATGTAAGTTGATGGAAAAGTTCATACCTATACTATTAACGTTCTATATTGATATCACCATAGATAAGAAAATTACACAAAACAAAGATAATATAAAATAACCTGCTTGGTTTTAACAAGACTGTCATTATATAGTGACAAATAAATATCAAATAATTTTATATTATACCAAAATAGTTAAATGAATCCGAGTACTTTAAACAATGCTTTAATAACAAAAAATCTGAAATATGCTAATCCCAAAGGAATTCCAGTAAGAGAGTATATTTTTAATCAAGATATTTTGTTATCGTTAGTTTTGGATATATTAATAATCCTTTAATTTAAACTTTCCTGAAACTTGTGGCGTGAATATAAATATATTCAAGTTTCAGGAAAGTTTAAATCTAATATTTCTTTTATGGCGAGCTAGTATTTGAAGTAAAAATGAGCCTTCATCTCAGGGCTCCCACCCTCTATTTGTATTTATAGATTTATTTAAATGAATGCTAGCTTAACAGTGTTTATAACATAATAGTACTGAAGTTAGCATTGATAAATAAAAAAACTATTAAATGCAATAACTATTACACTTAATCTAAAGTTTGTCAAAATTATATGTTTTGTCATTATAAGAATTATTATTTGTCAGTTTATCTAAGGATCCAATGTAGTACCTTTCCACCTAACACGTACGAAAACAAAAAGTGAAACAAATATTAGCAAAATATTTTTCACATCTAAACGCAACTTAGTTAAGGATTGTAACGTTACTAGTGCAAGATAATATACGTGGCTAAGCCTAAATTTTACTTCATTTCAAAAATAAATTATTACAGCGAAACATAATAAAACATAAGAATTCCATAACTGGTATACAAAATGCATTAAATATCTTAAGCGATCTAGAAAGAAGTCTAAATAAGACCAGTAATTATGAAAAAGAACTAATACGATGTAAGGCTTCACATCCCCATAGACACCACATTAACGAATGGTGGGAGAGGGAACCATCAGAAGAAAATAACGTTAAGAATTTACATGCAGGTATCAGCAAACATTTTTACACCAAACAATTCTCTCAAATGTAAGTGTAGTGTGGTAGTATTGCTCATAAGTTTGGATTTAGATTTATTTATCTATTAACAAACTTTCACTATAACAATCTTTTAAATTAGTTTATTATTATTTTTTCGTGGTATATTTGTTCTGAATGATTTTATAATTACTTATAAATCTAAATGGCTCAGTAGCGAAGTTACCGCTTTCGCAATGTCGATTTCGCAGTTGTCGATTTCCACATAGTAATAAATATATGTATGGCCTACGAATATTTGTTTTGAGTTTGGATGTCTCGCAAATCCACCTTAGACAAGCTTGGTGGTTAAAGGTCAGTTTCCATCCAGGCGAGAGACAGCACATTTGCCAAGACACAGTTACCATTACAGAATTTACTCCAACAATAACATGTGTTTATAGAATTCTAATATCATTAAGGTTATAAGTTGAGTTCTGTAATTTATTCTGTTTTAAGAAAAAAATATCAAATGACCTTATAGGGCAAAAAAGAGAGTTGACCCAGTAGAAATTTTAATTACATATGTACATATTTTTGCTTATAGCTACCACAAACAAATCAAGAAGTCAGGTCAATCTCGCAGAATCTTGGTCCACCATGAGCATTGTTTGTTTACAATATCAGTAAGTATTTACCTGTAAACTCAGTTGCGGATTTAGCATCAGGCTAAGTAGGTGCCTAGAGCGGCAACTAGACGACTAATTTGGGGTCGAAACTTTTTTTATTGTACAGAAATTAAAAAAATAATAAGGGATTGTTAAACTTTCGTAATTAATTGAATTTTATCGCCATCATCAGCCGAATTGTAATTAAATAATTGAACATATTGTTTTTAATCTATAAGTAAACACAATACATTATTGTGTAAGAAATATTAAGCTTTTATTAGCTCATATCTAATAAAATACCCATATATAATAAACTCAAATATTTTTCGTGCAATCATTACTAAATCGTTAGGTAAAAATAATCAAGAAATTCTGATCCCCTGGTTCATAATCATACTAATTCTGGAAAAAAAGGTATTGTAATTGAGACGATAGCGCATAAATACAAATATTTTTGTCAATGAAATTGTTTCATTGACAAAAACATTTGTAAACGATTTGTAGGGACGGCATAATTTGAATTGCTTATTGGCGGCAAATGTGCAAATCCGTAAGTGGGTAAACTACCAATGACTCGAGTTTTGTGGATATATTTAATCATCAGAGCCTCACCTAGTGTTCGAGTGCAGCGCAGTCAGCTAAAATTAAAATGATAAGATTTTTTGATCGCAACTATTACGTATACAATGATGATACAGCTAAAATGCTCATATAAGCATATTGCCTATTCACTGTCGGGCCTTTTATCTTAAAATTATTGACAAGTCATCATCATATGATCACTAACAATTTAAACCTTACACCAGTACTATTAACCGACACTGGACATAGTAGTAGAATAAATTTCTATTGCGATGCTTTTGATCGTTTGAGCCTTCATCTATCAGTACGATGCATCTCTTTGTTGATGCGAAAAGTTATGGCTTTTCCATTTATAGTATATATTTTGAGTGATTTTATGAAGATTCTAACATTTTACATTCCATATACGTATATATAAATAAGAAATTTCCAAGTAGTCAATAAAAGACCACGTTTGTTCTTTGTAATCATAGAACCATCTAGAAGAAGGACTGATAACAAATCGGCACTGTCTCTGGTGTAGCAGATGTTTATGGGTGGCGTTGATTACATTCCTTCAGGCGACACGCTTGCCCATTTCCTGCCTTATAACAACACGAAGTTCAGTTAAAAAGTCAGGAATGAATTAAATATAAATGTATACCTACACGAAGGTACGAAGAGCTGTCAAAACGATATGAGGAATTGCTGCAAGCTTACGCCGTACGATGCGGGGAACTGAATGCAAAGGACTCGACGATATCTGAACTGCAACGACGTGCCAGTGACATGGAAGGGAAACTCATACATGCGCACAAAATAGTCCTCTCCGTCGGAAACAAGTATTTGCTATTGAGACACAAGAGACTTGCTCAGGTATATTATAGATAATGTATAAAAAACTGGAAAGTTTAGCCTATTTAGTTCAGAAGACCTAACACAAAAGTAATAATTTTGAAGTTAACAATATAATGTTTAATAATTTCCTTATACAGATTATATGCACCATAATAAAGTTTTTGTATTAATCAAAAATATTTTGTAGAAGAAATGGTACGAGCAGAGAATAGAATCGTTGAGCAGAGCAATTGGAGAAGTCATCGCAGAGGCAGAACGAACTAGATTGGAACTAGATGAGCGGGAAAACTTGCGTCTAAAATAAAGAATGGAACTTAGAACGCCACGAGAAACGACTCTGAAAACTTATTAGACCAATGGCATTTGTAGGATTTTAAATAATTTTTTGTAGTACACTTTTTGTAGGCATAATTTGTATACTGTTGGATATAAAAAAAAAAAATTATTTGTTTTAATTTTATAGTTTATTATTGGCTTTAAATTAGTTTCAAATTGTATATATTATATTGTGCTGTTAATATTATGGTATTGTTTCGAATCGGTATCAATTTCTATATCAAATGCTTGGATGAAAAGTTGAAGTCATTAAGGCTTCCTATTCTTCCGTCTTTCTTTTTCCTCTCTTCTTCCCCTTGTTTCCTTCCCTCACATTCCCACTTATCATACTTCACAATTCTCGAGGTGGGTAACAGTAAATGTAATGCCCCTGGATTTGTAAGTATATATGGAAGGCGGTATTTAATATAACTATAACATTAAGATAACTCATTCTGCTATACTGACCTCCTTTTTAATATCAAAATAATGATTATTAAGATGTTTTAAGTACAGTTTGTTCTACTTTAAATAATATAATTTTTTTATGAGATAGGGGGGCAAATGAGCAAGCGTATCTGCATATAGACGCTAATATAAGGCACAATATATTTGTATACCTACATGTTTTTTTAAATACATATATCTAGAATAGGTCATTATAACACTAACTATATGGACGACCACTTAGACATTGAATAAATTTATCCCAATACGAGAATCGAACCCGTCAAGACTCCGGAAGCAGACACAGCACTATTTAGGTCATCAATTGTTTGTATGATATTTTTGGTAGGCGCTAAAGATAGATAGGTAATTCTGTTTTTTAAATTATTGCTTCAGGTCTCAACATATACTGTAAAATATAAAGACTACACTATTTGTTTATTTGTAGATATGCGATTACCTAAAAAATTTATAGTCTATGAAACACACCTTCCGATACACAACACAAAGCAAGGGTGGATGTGTACCATATAACTGACTGAGTACATACAATGACTGTCAATGTAATAACATATACAATACTATGGCTTTAATTTTTATTTACACTCCTTTATATAAAATAGAATACTGTATATATACAATCAAAATATACAGAAGTAATTATACTACAATAAAAGTAAGAATACTGTATAGAATATATACAATCAAAATAAAAAAAAACGATCCTTAGATTTATTTTAAATGATGTTGGCCGTCTCCATACCTTGAACAAAACAACTGAGTTTTAGCAAATACTATACTACATTAAATTAATATTAAAAAATTATATAATAAATAGTTCTTAAGACAAAAAATTAGGTGTTGAGAATCAAGAGACTAAAACATTACTAGACAAAAGTATTCGTCTGCAGCATGAATGGGCCGGCTCACCCGGGGAAATACCACACTCCCGCAGAAAACTAGCGTTTGAGTGGTAGCTTAGCTACCGCGCTTCTTACAGTGAACGATCTGAGTTCCGGAGGCCCAACACCCTCCCCTTCCCACTCGTCTTCCGATTAGCATTCCCCTTTCCCCTCCCACTCCCACTCCCGCTCCCACTCCCACTCCCGCTCCCAATCCAACTCCCATAATTTCACTTTCCTTTATGGTCGGCAGCGCTTCTGCACTGCCTATGGCACTACGGATGTCTATGGGCGGCGTTGGTTGCTTTCCATCAGGTGACACGCCTGCTCGTTTGCCTTCCTATGCCATAAAAAAAAATAGACAATTAGTACATTTTTTCCAGCCGCCTTGTACATAACTGCGTCTGGCCAAGGGATATTCCAATAATAATATTTATATCTTTAATTTTCAAAATGTTTACATATGTTACAAGACACTAGATCCCACACTAGGATTCCCTGTGTTCTGGGAAATAAGGCTCTTCCCTTCGTAAATAATACATAAATGTTGTAACATAAATATCAAAACAGTAGAGAAAAAAATAAATTTAAACACTAGTGACAATAAAAAATGGATTAAGTAAGATAATAAATTATTAAGGATGTGATTTGTATGTGTGCAGATGTGTGTGTGTGAAATTAAAAATTATACCACAGAATCCTCACAGTGTGTATATGTACACACACATACACAATGTGTGTCTGTGTCTGTGAGGATTCTGTGGTATAAGTTTTAATTTATGGTTTCGAAAAGCATCTTCTCTGTGTACTTCTCATTCAAATAAGTTTGGCAAGATGTCGTCTTTACTCCAGCATTTGTCTACACCAACAATTATCGGTTGTTTGACAAATATGATCACCCGCTGACTGATATGAATGCTCATCACCACTTCAATTACTAATTTGAAGAGTAACTAGGTCGTTGTAATTGTTTGACAAAAAGTATTATTCGAATTAAAGTTACAACTCTACAAAAATGTTTACCTATTACTGAGACGCCATTTCGTATTACTTATATAAATGCACCCAATTCTTCAGTCTACTTCATCACATACTGTGCGTGAAGCTGCTTGATCTCATTAACCATAGTGTCCAAAATTAATGACAAATGGGCTGATGTGGGCACCAAGTTGGCATCAGCCATTGCAGCAAATCGTAATACTCCTCCATAACACAACGCAGTTATACCTAAACCTGAAATCAATTGACCAACTTAATTAATCTAATGAATTTTTTATACTTTTGCGATTTATTGATAATCTATTATTAGACATTATATGCGTTTACAAACAACAGAATTTAGGTATGTGGGCAGTCAGAATTTTTACTTGGCTAGCATCCGCAACAAGCAAACAAAGGTAGAAAAATATTTTTTTTTACTAAAAATTTATTTGTGGAAGAAGTGGATCTACAGGGAACTTAAACTAAATCTTACCAAAAAACGGTCGTCAGCAACTCTCCGCCTCCCAACCACTCTACCAATACCAATAAACACACACTACCCCCCTTTTACCCATCATTCCACAATGTACACAATGTTTGTGATTATTACACACATTATTATTTTCCTGTTTTTGTTTGCATGTTGGGTTCTTAGCCAAGTAAAAATTCTGACTGTCCATATAATAAAAGATTTCCGCAAAGTAACGCCGGATACGGACGTAGATACCTCGTACGTTGTAAAATAATGCCTTTTTTGATATTTTTATGGGGTCAAGACGACCTAATGGCTCATTGGCAAAGTTATCGCTTTCGAAGTCATTGGTCGTGGACATAGGCGGCCTATAGGTATTTTGCCTTGGACAAACGTGATGGGTAATGTCTGTTTCTCCCGAAATACGAGGGCCTTTCTCCAGAAATGCTCAGCAGTAGCACATACACACATATATGGATTATAGAAAAGGAGCAAAAACGTGGCCCTGCTAGCGTAACAATTTATCAGATAAATGTTTGTTTCATTAAATAGATACGTGTTAAAAATATGAAAGTGTTTATTTCAAAAAACATATTTACCAGTATTTCCCTTATGTGGTATAAAGAATACTAAGCTTTTAACAGTGTTACCACCGCATATAGTTAATGCTTCCGGTCCTGGCATATTACTAAAAACCAATGTTGCCTGACTGCTGTTGAACAGAGGTTGCAAAATTTGCTTCGGAAGCAATCCACAGATTTTGAGGAAGTAATAATTCACCTATAAAAACAAAAATAATATAACATCCTAGGCTTCTTTATCTCTAGACTTAAAACCATTATAGCACAATGGGCTACCTTGGCCCGAAATTTACTGAAATACTACCATCATTTTTGAAATACCACCATTTACAAAATCAATGTAAGATCCTTTTCCTTTTCTTGATAGTATAAAAAAGTATCTTAACTATCACAATTAAAACATTATACGCAACTCTATAAAAATTCAACAACAATACTTATATAGTAAAAATAACTGCTTCAATATGTCATATATACATAGTGCACTCCGATCGTACCAGGGGATCACAACTCTTGCGTACTCGATTGCATTGTTTACTAATTTCTTTTATATCTTTGGTTATTGGAAGATCCATTATGGTCACGGTAAAATTGTTTTCCAGCTCTATTTCATTTTTTAGTTCCGACTTCGGAAATCTAACAGGCAATATGACTGCTACATTTTTTGGAATTTGTTCAGTTGTCTGCAAAATAAAAAGTATTTAAAATTAATCTTGTACATCGAAACTTAAAACAAGTCATAGAACATTATTTTAAAAGCCAGAACCTATTTATAATATTATTATACTATATTAACTAGCATGCAATGCTTAAATAAAATATGATTTTGAAATATAACCTTAGAAAAGAAATTTTGTAAAGCACTTGACATCGCTGCCGCTAAAACATCCGAGAAGTTCATTTCCTTGTTGTGCTCTTTTATCTCCTGTACAATATGAAAGAGATTTTGATCCGAAATGCTACGCTTGAAAAATTTCTTTCCATCAAGAGATGGACCATGCAAGGCGTTTTCATCAGGTTTTCTTAGAATCCCATCAACAAAACATATAGGAATTTCACATAAATTCTTTATTGTGTCAAATAAATCATTTGGCGCTCTACTTTTGTTCACGTTGTTACTTTCTGGCATGAAAAATACTTTAACAGGATCACTTTCTCCTTCATCCGCTAAAGTCCGACATAAAAATTCTATCAAAGCGACACCATCACCGACTGAGTGATGGATTCTAAATATAATGCCATAATCTCCTCTTTTAGATGTATAATTAGCAATCCTTTGTTCCGTTATTAATATTTGAAACAAACCCTCATCATTAAATGGCAAAGCGTGATTAGACACATCCGTCATTACCTCTTCCAAATGTGTGGCATTAATTTCATCATGTGCATTCCCGATACTGATAATACGAACATATTCATCCAAATCTACTTTATCATATTTTCTCCAATAATAAAATCCGAATTTTTGTGTGCGCCTGTAGAAAATCTTTCTATTGCTTTTATTTGGAACAATTTTTCGTAATTTATCTTTAATGCGATCGATTAAAATGTAGGATGATTCAGATTCTATTACACCCATTACACTAATTACACTTTTAGCACCATCTTCTTCTAGGCTCCAAAATACGTCAAAGCTTTCAAGAAATTCTATGAATTTAGAGTCATTTCTCTTAATAATCACTAAACACGCTAATTTATATAGATACGCTATAAGAATAAATATTAATGTCAAAGGCGAAGTTATAATTAAAATAATTAGGGTAATAGTTCTTAAAACTATTTTTGAGTTGATCAAATTTTTAAAAGACGTATACTTTTTTGTACTCTGAAAAAAAAATAAAGCACAGCGGTTAACAGTATCTTTACTAACACATAACACAATCTCATTTTTTTGGATTGCGTGTTTTAAATTGTATTAGAACAATGATTTGGAACCTATCCTGGAGCGCAGTGAAGCATATGACCTGCGACAAATCTAGATTGAGAAACGTCGTGTCTGTCCTATACCTAATCAGAAGGACTTAGGATTCAGAGAGAAAGAGAGAGGTCAGATATAATTTAACATAACTTCCATGCTTATATTATTTTTTTCAAAAAAGGCATCAAAAATTTATACTACGATCAGTGATAAAAAAATAATTAAACATTATTTAAAAAAAATCTACGATAAAAGAATTAATCTATTACCTGAATATTAAAATATTATATTGGTATTGATGATTTATACTTACCCCAAATTTCAGAACAAAACGCAAAAGAACGGCAAGTAATATTCCCATAAATAAACATGAGTCGTAATTATGAACTGGCTGCAGAAGATAATTTTCACTTAATAAAAATCTTGAAATGTTTCTTTCCCAATTTTCACATACAATATTACTCTTATGTACAGAACAATTTAAATGGAACATTATTTCGTTCTCGTCAGTAAAGTTGTTAACACACATTGTGAATTGCACAGGCAAGCCAACAAGAAACTTAAGACTGTGCTTAGTGACGCCTAACTAATATACCTACTGATGAAACCTTATTAATGTTATCTAGACATTGTTGCTTATTTAATTAGTTTTGTTAAACAGCCTTATGTCACTTTAACGGACGTCCCAAGGAGCTGTGAAAATTACGAGCCGTTTGCCCCGACTTCAATTGTATAACCATTTCTTCATTTGGAAAATCAGCGACTGACAAGAAGATAGAAAGTTCTCTTCGTGTAAATCACCTCGAGTCACACACATGCACATAATTCTCCTTAAATAAGATTATCACAATCACACAAAAGTCATTACAATGATATATGGAAGAATATGAACGAGTTAGTGCTTCCCGAGCTTGTACATAGTTTAAGGCACTTTAGTATATACGAACTCGAGCAGTTGACGAATCTATGGATGTTTAATTAAAAATGTCACGGTAGTCGAATCAGTTAGAAAACATCATATACATACACACAATATAACAATTACCAATTGCTTTCTAGTTGACTTAACATTAAGGTAAGAAAAGTCAAAAAGACAAACGGTTGAAAGATGCAAGCGTGGGTATAAAACAAAAATAAATCATTTTATTGCAAATATATTTTATTTGATAACAAAAACGATTTACTTCACTTAAGTTGTACATTATTTAAGAGATGATTTATAAAAATAATTGGTGACGTCTTTCCACTTCTTCGCTAAAATACTTCACAGTTTTATTGGCGGTTAGCAGAAGCTGATAGAAGATGGGGCTAAGAGGCATAAAGTTTTAGGGGCAACCTATTTCCAGCATGATTATACTCCTATGGTTTGTATAATGTGAATAATATTTATTTATTAATACTTCTCAACACTTTTCTATTATTCAAAATATTACACAATTTATTCAAATAAATTGATTGACGCTTGCTCGTTTGCCCTTTTATCCCATAAAAACATGATCACAGTCTAAGGCGACTTGGTTTCCGTCTTCTGTAACTTTTGACGTTTAATATAACATAAAACATTGATCCAAAGGAACGAGACGCAAGCAACGTACACGACCCGAAGGTTAGGAGGGATGAAGAAGAAATTTATCGTCTGTCCGGGAATCCAGAAGCATTGATTCGCCCAAAAGGTCTTCGCATATTTCTCGCGTAATTCTTCAAAAATGTCATCTTTTCGCTCCGCTACCCCCATAACTGTGATTAACAAAATACAGAATGATTGATATTTACGTATCAGACAACTATCCCGAGAAGGAAGAAGAGTGTGACTGTGGGAGCTATCTAAAATATAAAAGTAACAGCAATAACTCAAAGAAGTAGCAAAAGCTCAGTTGGTTGGCCTACGATTAGACGTCATTAATTCGTATCTTCCATTGATTATAAATGTAAAACATTTTTGAGCACAAGCGTTTAGCAGCTTAGAATACTTAACATGGCTAGGCTTCTTTATAAAAATCTTTCTTTTTGATACGATTGGCGAATTCAGATGTATCATCTTCCAAACACAATAAACATACATAAATTACGTTAAGAGAATACCGCAAACTAAAAAATTGTTTGAAAAAAAATTTCGGTTTGGACCGTGATTTGAACTCAAAACTCTAAGCCAAACAATCATGCACAGTTTTTTAATATGGACAAAAAAATATACTGGAATTTGGAGCCACAACATTTCATAAGACATATCACTTATGTCATTCACAATATATCATGCGATAAAAATATGACCGTATTCATAGATATAAATGAATACAACATTATTATGGTGTTTATTTTCGACGACTACCTGAGGCTAATAATCAATGATAATAATAATAATAGAAATTATTAGTGATCAGAATAGATATATTGATTTTACGAAATTGCAACATGCTGTAATAACGTGGACATATCCTTTTTTATAAAAGAATTTAATTTTTATACTTACACTGGAAAAATAATATGATTAAATGTTTAAGCGAAATTTTAATTCAATCGAATGCCGGAATGTGGATCTTATTTGATATGTAAAATTTATTTGCCGAGACTTGTGTTAATAAAACATCCTGCTCGTATTTATTTGTTGCTTACCTTATAATCTAGCTACATAACATAGTTAAAACAGTGTGAATACTATTATATTAATACTTTTCCGGCATTTATTTGGAGTTCCGGAAGCATGTCCATATTAACACATACTTTTGAGAGCATTGACCCTAAAGCAATAAACCTACTCCGATCACTGCTTATAATCCAGGAATTTTCAAGGCTTCTGTGTGGATTGAAGAACTTTATTTTTCTCAGTTTTAAAATTTACTAAGTAGATATCACCTGTATAAAATACAGCAAGCAGTATGGGCGTCATGAAGATCTGATCCGAAGCAACTTTTGTGGCAACTACCTTCAACGATGTGCCTGCGAATTTTTTGTCAAGAAACCTGTACCTGTTCAAATAAATGATTTAAGTTTATTAAATAACAATTAAACCAGCTCATAAGAATTGGTTATGCTTTTCTAAATGCGTTGCAATTACAGTATCTACTATACTGTATAAAACAGTGGTTCTTAAACTTTCAGTAATCATGGGCCAGTTGACAAAACTTCTGCCTAGTTATGGTCCAACAGTTGTGAGGTAATATAAATGAATAAAGAGTTGTTCTATTCATACATGAAACATCCCAACCACTATCAACAACACTAAACATATATCACCACTTTTCCACATTGCACACTTACATATACGATAAAATTAAAAAATTGAAAAAAAAATTGTCGTTTAAAAACGAATTTGTTTCAGGCTTTTTTAATGTCAATGTCATTCCAGGGCTCTATAGCTTTTAAGGCTAAGGATATGAAAATAAAGCCAGTGCGAAGTGAAGGAGTAAAAAGTTTAAGATTATCCATGGAACGGAGATTAGAAACCCCCAGGTATTTGAACTTTGTTTACTTCAATATATATTCTGCGTAATTTATGGAGTCAATCGCTACTTTGCGGAAAACCATTATAAAAATGGTCAGTCAAACTTACTTTGGTAAGATCCGCGAACACTTAGCAAAGTAAGTTTGTCTGTCTCTATATTTTGTGTAATTGATACTTGTGGAGCGCTCAGAAAATATCACTGTATCAATGATTTAAAAGAATTGTTTTTTTTTAATTAAAATGTGCTTGTTCAAGCTCTCCTCATTGCACCTATTCCTAGTGCTCATGTTTTTTTGAATTAGATGATATATCATATTTCTATATTTAACTTATATTTCTTGAATTTTGCCTGAAGTGAAAGAATATTTTGGCACGAACGCCGTATGTACCTTGTGTCCATACGAGCATAAATAAAAATGAATATTTCTGTGTATGCTTGTTCCCTATGCTCCTAAATAATAATCCTAATCGGATCTGAGTGTATACACCCGCGGAAGAAAAATAAATTGTGTATCCAAAATCACTTTAATAAACAGATATAGCTACAGTATAACCAACCAAATAGTTTTTTCTTTATATAGCGTTGTAATGTATGCCAGGTACAGCTAGTAAATAAATAAATATTACTAATTACTTGTTTACCAAACAGTAAGACAGGGCGCGTACACAAGACTCCCTACAGTGACAATTCGGGTCGCGGCTGCTACGTCAATGTCTGGTTTTTCGATCTGAAATAAACAAGTACATTAGGTATAATATATATGATATATACAGAAACTATATGTGCACTCATACTGTAGATATATTTAAAAAACACAATTTAACGGGTATTATAATTCTTTTAATATAATATACGAGTCATATACCGCTTGATTCGTTCCATTTCTGGAGAGATGTACATAATATCCATCGCGCTCGTTGACCAAGGTGGATATATTTATCGAAATGCGAGAATCGAACCCACAGTAATTGATCCCGAAGGCGGTAATTTTGCTATTGTGCCAATTAGGTCAAAAAGCAATTCTGTTATCGAATCTATCGTCATGAAAAAGTATAACAATTTTATTTAGTGGCATGTTTGTATAATAAATATTATATTGTACTTAAATCATAAGATAATAATAAGAAAATCCATAAATGACATTTCAAGGTAGCGTGGCCGAGCGGTCTAAGGCGCTGGTTTAAGGCACCAGTCTCTTCGGAGGCGTGGGTTCGAATCCCACCGCTGCCATTATTTTTATTTTAATCAAATTAGTAGTTTTATTTATTGAAACATTGTAACAATTGATTTTAAAAATTATTACTTTTTTGTATTTAATATAACAATCTACTCCTATTTAATTTAAATATCAACAACATCAATTATTAATAGTTAAAACTATAATTTCATTTATTTTTTATAAGTTTTTTTCATAAATATCTGTAAATTATTATAATAAATTTTCATTACGTATTAATTATGTAAAAATATAAAATAAAATCAGTTTTTTAATATATATAATATTTATTATTATATTATACTAATAAGCTACTAAAGATCCCTAGTAGCCATTTTGTTTAGTAATACACAAATGCACTGCTATCCGGTACTAAGTTGTAATTTCAATCTACTACTTCATATATCGCTTGTCACGATGCATGATGTTGTCTTACTGTGCACGTGATCAGGACTGTTGTCATGTGATTGTATTTCTTTACACGCGTATGATAATAATTATGTTAAAAATAATCTTATAGAAAAAGGGAGAAAAGGCCCGACTGACTGTCTCATATCAAAATCTAGTAAGAGAAATTTAAATTAATCATATTTATGCATAAACTAACCTATACGTTGTTTTTTTACACAAAAGACACCAGCATTAAAATTTTACAAATAACCAAGAGATTGGATAACCTCAAATTATGTCTACATACAAATTTTATGTTACTAATAACCTCAAAAATTATGTCTACATATTGTGTTACTAAATATACTACAATTTTAGTGCAGTCCAACTGCTTCACAAGTTTAAAGTCGCGTAAAGAGATATGGAGATGGCTACGCATAATTTTTTTCTGGTGGATACTGTGGCGTAGCGAGGGGAACATGCCTCGGGCGCTACTCACAAAGGTGCGCCAAATGGTCCGCAAAAAAAATTGCTGGATAATTTTTATTTTTATTATAGTTGTGTTCTGAAAAATATATTTAAAATTTAGTGCCAGTGTAATATAATAAATGTTAATTCGTAAATAAAATGGAAAGAAGTAACACTAGTAGTCTAAATCAAACTGTAATAATGTATTCATAATATAAATGGAACGTCTTTTCTACTGGCAGGGCTGACCTGTGTCTGTCAGCACTTCCTTATGGCATCTACGCTGTGTGGCTACATACTTTTCTCCTTTCTTGATTATTATAAAGTAATATGTTATAATAAATATTTACACTGTACAGAGTACAAACATTCTTTCTTTCAGAACAATATTTATTTTTATTTCTTTAATGCAATGTAGCTTACGCTTATTATTTTAAAACGATTTATTGATTTGCGAGTATATTTATATTCGATTGGGGGGGGGGCTAAAATGGTATTGTTCCTCGGGCGCGATTTAAGCTCGCTACTCCACTGGGTGGATATGATCCGAAATGAAGAAATCCACCGGGCAACCAAAGCTTTCCGAATAATCAAAATGAGATTATAGAACCGACAATAATTAAGTAAAGCCGCGTCTCGATGCAGTGCAGCGTGGGACGTTCTCCCCCCTGCAGCTAAACCAAGCAACGGATGAATGCAATATTAGGTCCAGCAATGGTCTGTGCATTATTATAGTTACTTTTAATGAGGACGATAGTTTTAATTGCTCACCGAGTACATCTTGTTGAATGTTTGCTGGGAGAATTCGGCAGCGGTGTACAGAGTTGCATACACGGCGGTGTTAGTGACAACTGGATGTCGCTGCAGCGAGCGCCGGCAAAATGCAACCAACTTCGACGCCATTCATACAACGAGTGGCGTCCTATCCTATCTGTAACTGTTATAACCGTAAGCTGAGAGAATGTGTAATTTCATACTTATTTTTTTATTGTACTTGTACTCCATCATTGATTCACTACGACGAATCTTAATATACCTAATGCATTAAAAAATGACATCGACGTGGTTCGCCACCCGTCACGTCCTAATTCCAACGAGGGCGAGGAGCGACGAACGGAGAGCCGTTTCGCTAAGATGAAGGTGAGATGAAGGATGGATGAAAAGATGGATGACTGTGAAGGAAGCAAGAAAGATGTGTCGGAATCGTAGCGGATGGAGATCTGTGGTCTCTACCTAACCCTACAGGGAGACAGGCGTGACTATATGTATGTATGTATGTACTTGTACATGATGTTTCGATATTTAAAACTGAAGAGAGCCTTGTCGTCGCCGAGTGCCGTTGTCATTTTTAACGGCTTGCAGAGGCCCAGAAGTTACAGACTGAGCGACGCAGTCTCTTTGTTCCTCTTCTTCGAACCCTGCTGAAATTATCCAGCCAAAGGTAAGGTGAACTCGAGACCTCAGCTTGACACATTATTGGTGTGTGCACGTGGTAATCACGTGTGAGTGTAACGGTATTAAGCTAAATATATAACTATCTGTGCCCTTTTATTTTAAGTGATAATGTATTGTATAAAATATCACGTTGGTAAAAATATATAAATACACAGATTTATACATTTTAAATTCTCGAAAGCAAATTTAAATACCATAATTAAATTTTGATTATATATGTACATATTATGGATCCAAAAAAGTTCACAGGCTTGGAATAAGTTACTTAGATATAAAAAATGTTTTCGTTGTATTTATAAATAAACTATCTATGTTAAACAAAACAACTAGCTGTACTGTAAGCCAACGTTATGGAAATCAGCCATATATGCTGAGTGCAAAACCCTTTTGCTTTTGCCATACTGCAGTACAAACCTAGGTGTTGAACTAATGTTTCGTCTTTTTAAATTTTGCTGTTTTATATTTAATTTATATGTTGTTTTATTTTACATTACTTTATCATTGTAGTAATAAAATGCTCCTTTAAAAATGTTATAGGAATAAGTTTCAAAAAACTTCAATTTTTGTTAATCTTTTCAAATGTTAATAATATTCCTTTTAGTAAAAGATTGCTTCCATCTATTGAAATACATAAACACAGAACACTTAGATGACAAAGCACTTTTGTTAGTAGCACTGAAAAAAAATATATTTTATAAATATTTAAACTTTAGCAATACTTAATAAACTTTACATGACTTACCTGTATAAACTATTTTCTTTTCGATTTGAATATATGGAACAATATTTATTTATAAACGAACGTGACTTTATTCAAATAAGGACCGTTGTATACTAGTGCGCCCAAGCAATCTGTCAATTGACTTTAATAGAATAATTTATGCACTCGAGTGTGACGTAGAAGTTATCTACATCACAATATCCGGTCAAAAAATTAACCAAAATGCTATAAATTTGATAAAGAAGTTCAAGTTTTAGAAGAATATATTTACACTGCTCTAACAAAGTCATATTTTTTTTGTAAGAATAAATCATAACTTGAATTTTGCAATATCGTGGTGATAAAAACAATCTGGTATACCAGTTCCCGCCAATCCACATTGGTGATGGATTAATATTTTTTTTTGTTATGAGATAGGGCGGTAAACGCCTAAGGGTATCATCGCCTGGTGGAAAGCAGTCAACGCCGCTCACAGACACACAGGGCAAACAGGCGTAAGATCTGTTCGGAGGCCAAGATCCATTTTGGGTCGCAGCGCCAACAAAGTTAGTTAAAAAATTAATTGTTTGAATGCTTTTAAAAAAGGTACGTGAAAAATTTACTAAATATAATACATTTGTAAAATATAATTAAAAAACAAATTAATTCTAAAGTATTGGCAGCACCATTTCTTCCTTTGGATTTATGATATGTTACTTCGCCACAAATATCATTAATATATTTTAAAAAATTTTATTGTATACGTTGAGTAGAGTTTATATATTATTTGATCTGTCAGACCACAACCAAATAAAATAGCAAAACAAGCAGCTCAATTCCACGGGCATGTTTGCTCGTTAACTTATAACAGGCAAAGTTCAAGATTTGTAAACATTATGCTATGCAGGTAATATTTATTAATAAAGAAATTAAAAAAAAACGAGTTTAATATAAGATTATTTTTTATATACAATTATAATAATCGGTGGCGAAATCGAAAAAACGAGTAGGGGTATCATTTTGGTTATGAACTAACATTAAATGATTATTTCGTTATTTTTTTTGTATACCTTGCTAATGTTTTTTCATAAATAAACGTCTATATCGATATATCGCTTTTTTTATGGGATAGGAAAGCAAACGATCATCAAACAATAGATGTGTTACGTAATGGAAAGCAATCAATGTCGTCCATAAAAAACGTAAAAAAAAGTTAGTTCATTTCACATAAATTTTGTGCACAATAAAGTATTCTTTCTAGCAGTAAGTTGTATTTGTATGTAATCTGAACACTATGGATGTATAAAAATAACATAAATAAAGTAAAATATAAAATGAATATAGTTTTAAATTTAAGGTTTTGTTATTCATATAACTACAATTAAAGAAATTTTGACTTAATATCTTTTTATGACATTTTGTATTCATATGTATGTTTATATATAAAAAGAGACAAAAAAACTAAAATAATAATTATATATATTATTTAATAATAATATTACAAATCTAATAATAATATTAGAAAACTTTTAATGTTGTCCATTTAAAAGGTTAACGGAAAAAAATGTCGTCCCATTTAGTGCTTAGTAACATAATAGTATTTTTGATTTATATTTAAATCTTATAAAACGCTCGTTTATCATGTATACTTACGCCGTCAAATTTTATAGAGCTTTTAAATGTAATGTAACATACTATTTTTCACGGAATAAACACTTCACACCAACAAAAGTAACAAAGAAGACGTTGCACAATGAGGAAACAAGTGATAACGGGTACGGTGCTTATCAGCAGATACTGTATGCGTTTAAACTAAACCAGACATGTAGAATTGAGATAGATATGATAATTCACATGCAACATCTCACTTTTATTAATGATCAATAATATAAATAAATAGACTTTTGGCTCAGTTTGAAAGCCACTCGCCGCTCGATATACCGACCGCAACAAAGAAAAGAGCCTAACAAACTGATGGGTGGAGTCTTGGAAATGCAATATTCAGTCATGAAGAATCGACCAGTCAGAAGAGTTATGAGTTTGTGTCCTGCATCGGGATAAATATTTATATGCCTATAGGTATTTATTTCGAGTCTGGATGCCTCTGCCATCGTTAATGTCCATTCTTCCAGAAATGGGGAAGCCCGGCGCCTAGCAGTGGGACAAATATGAGCTGTAAATAACCCGCGACTTCCAAAACAGTACCTTCGCCACTGAGCCAATTAGATCGACGGTGTAAACGTATGCATGTACACTGTGATTTTAGATAATTTATTTCTTATATTTTGGAGCTACTCTTACAAATTTCTGTGAAAAATTGGTCATCTCTGCTTACTGTGACTTCGACTGATAGTTTGTCTATTTCATTATAAATTGTTGAGGAAAGGTTACTTCAATATACACCAACTTGTGAACAAATGCTGGTCAAAATATTACTTTAAATTCCCGGCGAAATTCTTGATTCTATCTTTTCTGGAAAGCTGACTGACAAAGGACTTTGTAAGAATTAATTAAGTCTGAATTTTTATCCCGGCAAAATTTGGTATTCTTATTTGTACGCGAAAACAAAGAAATGTTTCCAAAATGGGCCGAAACGGAGCCCCTATATGTATTAAATACCTATAATTGTAAAAAAAACCTGGAATAAACACGTGAAGCCTAATAATTACATGGAACTTATAAAGATTCAAATGATCCGTAATTATGTTCCTGATATTATAAGTTGACTAACGAAAAGATAATTAAATAAATATGGATTTGTCATTATAAGCAATTAAAGTTTAGCGATCCATTACACATGGGAATATTTTATATCTTTAAACTTATTTTTTATGAAATTATTTATTTCTATGGAATGATATTTAAAATATAACTTTATAAGGACTTTTGTTATACCAAACTATCTTATGTATGTATATAATTTTTTTACATGACTTTACTCTATTTAAATAGGTAAACACGAACACTAAGGGTTTTGTTTTTGCGATAAAATTTGATTAAATATAGGCAAATTGATAGTTTGGTTGCTATATTCTATAGTGTGATAACCTACCTTACAGAAAAATCTATTAAAGTTAACTTATATCTAGTATCTTTTGATTTATTTCAAAACTCCTTTAGGTGTTGGTAATTACCCGGTCTTCCCCTATCAAATACTAAAAATCAACTGCATCCCTAATATGCCCGTACAAAAATTTATTCTAAAATATTTTTATTTATGGCTACCAGCATTAACATCTTCAAATCATATAATTTTTTTGATAGAATAGGAAAACAACAAATCATGTTGATGAATATATGATAGAAGGTAATCAACGCCACATATAGACATCTGGAACACAGTAGCATTTCAGAAGCATTGTTGGTTTTAGATAAAGGTGCAGACACATTTTTAAAATTCCCAATGTAATATCGATTCGAATACACAGATATAGGTAGCTGGTTCCATAGAATGGTTATACGTAGAAAAACGTTTCGAGAGAAACGGAATGGTGGTACGTAGAACGCACTGTACTGGATCACTACTCATCCAAATAGAGAAGTAAGAATTCTTTGTGGCGAATTATGCGGCACTGTAATTCAGTTATGTAATTATTTAGAAAAATTCCTTAATGCAGTATCTATAGAAAAAGTGGTAGAAGATGCTGTGAGATCGCTCCGCAATTTTAAATAATGTAGCCATTCGGTGAGATCTTGTTCATCAACGATTGAAATGCTTGACGTTATGAGAAATCAAAAGGGAGAAGCTGATAGTGAGGTGCCTTGGCCTAGAGGTGAAAATAGTATTCTGTTACAGCCAGACTTGTGTCTTATAAAGTTTGAGACAATGAGCCGGCGTGAATAACTAATTGCCTTGGTCTACGGATAGTCTAGCAGCAATTCAGCCAATGGTGCACTATTTCTCGAGTTCGCGATCAATTTATAACATACCAATGTAAAACAGCGGGACGATCTGCAAGACCTACATGTAGATCAGCAAAGGTCTGAAATGTATGGACTGTGTGTTATGTTGGAAATTTTAAATCGTTAATAAAATACATTTTATTCATGCACTCAAGTTTAAATACATTTTTTTAAACTTGTAGTGGATGACACTTGATGTTAATACAGATTTTTCAAATATTAATTCATTAATTAAATTCAACTTAGCAGGATAAGAATGCAAATTAATTGTAATTATTTAATAAAAAGTAATTAAAATAACTTTTTGTTTTTTGACCTAAGTATGTACTTCTTTTTTTATATTACTTGTTAATAATAGTACAAAATGATAAAGATTTTATCATTTTATAAATAAATCTATACGTTTCGCTATACGTTCAAATATCATATGTAGGTAGAAACGTTTCGGTTGTCTACCGTAGAGTCTACTATACCTGAAGATGCCTCGTGTTGGGGCGAAACACGTGTCGTTTACAAGATGGAAAAGTGATAATGTGTGTTTGGTGTAGTGTATAGTGGTTGGTGGGTGGAGAGTTGATGGGCGATTTTCGGTAAGTTTTTGGTTTAAGTTCCAAATAAATCCACTAAACCCAACGGAAAAACACACATTATTAATTTTCTGTTATTGTTTTGCTTGTCGCGGATCTTAGCTAAGTGAAGCTTTTGACTGTCCATATAGTGATGGATTTCCGCAAAGTAACGCCTGACTCCATTAATAATCTAGGTAGAAACGCTTCACGGTAGCAGTTGTAAGATGCTCATAGAGCGTTATCTGTTTTACGGAAGTGGTTATAACTTTTGTATTTATTATTGGAAATGTATGTTTTATATGTCATTGGATAGGTTTTAAAATGTTCTTAAAATCTTTAGATATCAACAATACTAAAAAAATGAGCCTACTAAAAGTTATATTGCAAAATGTAGAATAACAAAATCCAGAAAAAGTCAAATTTTTGAGAAAATGTATTAAAATACAACATTTATGCAAATTATGTCTATAAAGAAAATAAATAAAAATTAAATATCTTTCAAATAGAAGAATAGAAATCTGCAAACACCTAAAGTATACAACTGCCATCTTTATGACGTCATAAATACCACTTGTTCCCGGTTTCCGAAACTAAAACAGACTGTTTCGTCACGTGGAGATCACGACGAATCCATCGATACCTGTTCTGGGTATGCAGCGCTCCGCGACCACGACTTTTATCAAAATCACGTCCCGCCGCTAGACTATGAGCTTTTTAATGAACACACAGCTTTTTAAAGACCAACTTGGTCTTATCCTCCAAATAATCGCGGTAAGGTATTATCTTCGGAATGAGCCGACACGAAAAAGCGTTTATTTTTAATAGTAAACGAGTAATTTTTTGAGACATAATTCAATTAAGTTGCCTTAACCAGAATCCGAGACTTGATTTACCGAAATCTATATTTCGGACACAAATAATTATTTTTATTACTTATAGTTTTTTAAATTTCGAAGTATTTCACTTCAGTTTTAAGGTGTAAAGTGATCCGATTTATAAAATAAAAACTGGCTTAAGTGAGTTCCTGATTTGCTTAGTTTTTATGAAATAGAGCTAGTCTGCTTATTACTCTATTTCGTGAATAGTTTTTAAAGATCCTATTATAGCCCCCATTATTAAAGGACCTACCTGTCAACGTTCACTTGTTGCGCTTAACGCCCCCAATGTAATAATGTAGCTTCTTTTATTATCCCACACTACAGGTAGTTGCCTCTTCATTTTATATTATAATACGAAAATACAGCACTCATGTTTCATCGTTATAAAAGTGATATTATAAACAGAATTATTTATCCAATCATTACGTGTTTTGCTTGGAATGTATCATAGAATATCATTTAGTACTTATCAAGAAAATCGTAAAACTAAAAATTTGAAATGCGTCGGTTGAGGTGCGGGGTGAGAGGCGCCGGTTCGTGGCCGGCCGTGCCAGGTAACAGGAGGTACGGCCGTACGGCGCAACCCATAATGTGCTGGCTGAGTTGCGGTTCATGGTCGAAAACAAACTGTTTACTATTATTTCTATTAAATACTTAAAGTTTAATGAATTTTACAGTCAAGTATATCTTTTCATTTAATATGTATATTCATAATTATAAATTAGTTTATTAGATAATTTTTAAGTAAATGCTCTTATTATATTTAGTATTTAGTCAGGATTTAATTATATTAAATATACAATTATATTAAAAACTTATTTGAGGTAAAAATGATAATTTTAATTGAAAGCTGGCATGGTTTTTAAAAAGGAGGTTTTGGAGGTTTACTTTTAAAAAAAAACATGCCACCGTCTAGCTGGGTTTTTTGAGCATTCTTCGTAAAGTATCTGTTATTGTGCATTAATAATTATTGGAATTTGAAATGCTTTTTACTCTACGTAGAGATTGAGACAAGACAGTCACGATATGAAATGAAATTTAATTAAAATCAAAACATTTGTGCTGGGAAAGTGGAACATTGTGCGTTCTTTAAGCTTAGCGGTCGTCCTCCCCCCACATACAATATTTCTCTTTCTCACGTCATAGCTCCATCTCTGTCTCACAGCTCAGTCAGTCACTACGAAACTTTAGCATGTGTTACAGGTGTGTTGATAACGCGCAGAGTGTTTCATGTCGTAAATAAAACCAGTTAGTGCATAAAAACTGCGCAAATTGTTAAGCGGAAATATTTATAAATATAAAAATAACTTGTGGATAGAGTGTTTAAAATTACAAAGTAAAATAAAAACAATTTTGTGTTCTAGTGGTGCATTTCGAAACAACAGTGACAAGTTTTGTCGTGGTGTGTTCGGTCCTTGAGTTGGAGGCTTTATTTTTGTAATCGACGAGTATACTGTCTTCCCGTTTGGCGGGCAATTACGCTTAAGGTATCCCATTCTTTTTTCATAAATGGTAACACTATTTTAGATAGAGTCCGTTGGTAGAGTCGTTTAAATTTGCAAAAGTTGACAACATTAAACAATTTTCTTGCCATAATTTATTGTTTAAGTATATATAGGTAAATTATTTTAAATGGACCAAATATAATTAGCGATGATATTCCTTTTTTGAACTTTTTTATTTTACATGTAAAGCTCAATTAAAAATAAAAATATTTCTAATTCCTTGGATTTATTAATTCTTTACATTACAATACTAGTCATAAACAAAAATGTCTATAGACTACAATATAGGAACTGAACCTACGACTCTATCTCAGTAATTAAACAAACTACAGCGTCATTTGTAATTTCATATTTATAGACAAAAACGCTGTGAACAAAATTGTCATTAATAAATAAAATTCAAAATTTTAATATCATCTATCTCAAAATCGCGGGAAACAATTTGTGATGTAACTAGGGTTGCCACTTGTTTTGTGGTAATAATAATAATTTTTAAAAGCTCCAATCTTCTCGATTATAGATTTTACATACAATTAGTTAAGGTTACACTAGTACTAGCATCTTCTCTACGAGGTTACTGATCTGGGTTTTATGCTAAGGGATCTCTTTCATAATGCCGTACTACATTGTGGTTATGCTATCTCTTCTTTTTTATGCGTTATACGGACAGCGACGCTAACATTTTTGAAGCCGTAACAAACCGGGTGATATTGTCAAAGAATTTCTGACTCACACCACAAGCACGGCACCATGATGTCACGCTCTCTAAACCTTTGTTTATAACTGGCGGTAAATCATTGCACTAGTGGTTCTGTTATGTCATTTTAATTGTCTATCTTATATATTGTAATGTTTTCCTATAGTAAGGATCAGAATTAGGTTCCGAGGTCGTGAGTTCGTATCCCGCATTGGACTATTCATGTGAACCATTATTAGCTTAGTTGGAACGGTTAACAAGTATTCTACTTAAATTAAAACATTACTAGATATTATACATATTTAACATATCGCAGTTTAGTTAATTTTTTGTTATTAACATAGACTTCGGTCTATGCATTTTATATACTTATTTCAGTTAATCAAATAAAGAAATAAAGGTGAGTCCACTACTGGACAATGGCCTTCCTCACAAACATGAGTGTTGCCGTTGTCCCTAATAAGCAGAATGGAAGTCGCAATTGGTTTTCCTCCCCTATTCGGCTCTTAAATGAACATCAATGTTTTATTTAAGTAAAACTAACCTTGAACTATAAATTCGCAATAAACACTGGTTGGACAAAATTACTCTATAAAAATATTTTATTAACTACATAAATTTTTAAATTTGAGGGATTGGGTGTTGTTGATATGAAAGTCAAAATGTATCGTAACTCATTAATAGCCACCTCAATGAAATCGATTACGTGATGTCTGCGTTTGAAACCGGTGGAACTTAATTATCGCACTTAATGTACGTACTCGAACAATTAGGATTACACACACCTGCAATAATTTTTCAGGTTCACTGTTTTACGTAAGTTTCATTCATTAATACTCACAATTAAGTTATTTTTTTACTGAATAGGACAGAGGCCAAACTAGCAAACGTGTCGCCTGATTGAAAGCAATTAACGCTGCCAAACAAGCATTGCAAAGGTGTTGGCGGCCTTTGAGAATTTTTTTTTTGGAAGGTTCCATTATCGTATTGTTCTTGCGTCAACAGAGTGGTGGTGCGTTCAAAAAAGTTTCGGGTAAAACATACCGTACTAAATCGACACTCATGTATGTATGGATGAAAGAAACTTCTTAATAAATTTAATACATATAATATGATTTGAGAACTCAGGTATGCGTTGTATGCATTCCTATATCAAAAAATTAAAGTTAATGTACAATGATCTCACAAATGAGGGGTTTTTCCATAATACTCAAACGGCATTAGCAAGCAGATTAAGAGCTTTTTATTATGGGATAGGAAGGTATACGAGCAGGCGTGTCACCTGATGGAAAGCAATCAACGCCGCTCATAGATATCTACAGTGCCATAGGCAGTGCGGAAGCGTACCAATTGTCATTATGGGAGTGGAAATGGGAGGGGGAAGGGAAGAGGTTGGAGGTTGTTGGGCCTTCGGAACTCGGCCGCTCACCGTACGGAGCGCGGTAGCTAAGCTACCACTCAGACGCCGGTTTTCTGCGGGAGTGTGGTACTTCCCAGGGCGAGCCGGCCCATTCACGCTACAGACAAATATTATGCCAAATATTATGACAAATATATTCGTTTGCAGCGTGGCTCTACCACTATAAAAATGTTTTAATAATAATAATAATATTGTGGTTTTTTTGTGTACTTATAAATTAAAAAAAAATACTAATCTGAAAAATGAAATTGAGAATGGCCTTGTATTTAAATTGTCAAATAACGCTCTTCTTTTTTAATGGCATTTGTTTTTCTGACATCGTACGTCAAGAACAATGTGACATTGTACCGTTGAACGGATTAGCGTCGTTGTTTACGGATCGAAGACAATATGGCAGCCGCACATTTACAGAATTCGTTGTCTTTGAGTTTTGCATGAATGACAAGTGGCCAGCATTTATCAAGAATTCAAAAGTTAAATGTAAGATTGGACTTTTCGCGCCAACTTACATCAATAACGTTATGTTTTTATTTAATTTTCATAATCTTATATTATTATCAGTTATATTGTTTAATTGTGGTGGCGTATTATGCAATATAGTTCGATTAAGGTGTATAAGTGAAGTGATATAAAATAAATGCGTGTATCGTGAATTTTTAAGTTGACTGAAAAAGTCCATAGGTTTTGACGTAACAATTTGAATACTTACATTTGAAAAGATATGATATTATTAGTATTTTACTTGACACTGACATAATAGTTATAATTAATTACCATTAAAGAAAAGAAATGTATGAAATAATTACATGTAAAAAACAAATATTTACATAATAATTATGATCAAATGAATAAAGGACAAAATAAAGAAAAATGTTATTTATTATATTTTTTCTAAATTTGCTTTGAAATAAAGAACGGTGCAATATTCTGTTCTTTTAACCTGACAGTACTAATTTCATCAAAATTCCTAAAATATGAGTTTCGATTTAAGTATATTTTGTACGGGATATTAATGATGGCCAGAATATCTTATAGTTCATCATAAGTACTCGTACTCAGGAGATCTTTGTTATTATACAATTAAATATAATATTTTCCAAGTGCAGTTTTTTCGTTCATATATATTTTACTCTACTATTCTAATAATTGCTATGTGTATGAGTATAGTATGAGGGTTTAGATGTGATAAAAGCCTACCTGCGGTTTTCAATCCGCCCGCAACGCCCGGGGATTTATGACAACACCCCTAAATTCGAGGAAGGTCAATGTCCGAAAGTGGACCGTTATGGCTTCATTTAGAAATTTGTGATTTAAAAAAATACTCTCTTTAGACAATAGTAATAAATAGTCATTTAAAATAGGTTTACAATTTGTGTAACATAAATAATATACTAGTATAAAAAATGTCATATCAAAATCACAAACTTCAAATGAAGTGTTATACGAATAAGTTATAGTTAAAAGTATCAACACAAGCCATTCCCTACTGGGCTTTAAAAGCCATCAACAAAACTAATAAGGTAGATTTTCCACGCAATCGATTCAATACACGCCAACCGTTATGTGCGGTGTCAAGGCTCGCAGTTAAGAACAAAACCGTGCACTACAATAACTGCTTAAACGCAATGTGAATGTCATTGAATTAATACACACCTACGCGTAGCTTTTTGTGCAATAAGATATTAATATACGGTTAAAGGCGTACCATAACTGCCTACATATGTCCCACTGTTGACTACTGATTTCTTTTCATTTAAATGCGACATAGCTTTACGTGTCTTTGATTAAAGGTGGTACAGAAGACTCAGGAAGTAGGTACCTCGCTCTCATGCTATACTCATTTTGATCTGGAAGCCCAATTCTTCTCCTGTTCAGTTATTTCCTTCTCTCTATCCTAGTATCCTTTTTAACCCTAAGCTTGGCGATACATTTGAAAGGATTACTTACCATCTCCATAAAAAAATCGATTTTTATTTATGGTGTACACGATAGTTGCCTCTTAGTAAATTTGTATTCTGTGTAAAATTATAAATAAATGTCAAAAAATTATAATTTTGCTTAAAATTCATTTTGTTTATAATCTATAATACTTAAATCAATCAAAAAACATACATCCTACTTCACTCTCTTCTTCTTATTCCTTTTCTCAATCCTGAGGATCGTGACCGTGCATGGTAAACATGCATGGATTTACAGGAATTCGTTCGCTATAATTCTATTATGAAAAATATTTTAAGGTATTATATTTTAAAAAAAGCTCGAGATTTCTTGACACAAATTAAAAATATTACAATTTACTACTATTAAAGTTAACTGAAGTTTTGTATTCTAAATTATATTACTTTTCATTAACCGTTCAATGAATCGAAGTCTGTAACAATTCTCTGCTACGAAGGTTGCAATTCAGGAATAACCTAAATTCCGGTTTTCTAGAACAATAACGTCATTGGGGTATGCAAGAGATGGGTATGTGTCCACAATGCATTTGTGATGCCTAATGCACTAACTACCAGGTGACCCGTATGCTTGTTCACTTGTTCGGCTTTATAAAAAATCGATAACAATAAATAACATTGTCGTTTACCTATCAGTATAAAGTAAATTCATTGGAAAGTGTTCTTGTTGTATGATGCGGGATGTACAATATAGAAGCAACTTGTGAAAGTATTTCAGTAAAGCGACACATGAAATAAATACTATCTCTGATTACTAAATTACTAATAATATTTTTAATTGACATGTACTAGAGCCATTTCTAACACCTTTTAATGACAAAAATCTTCGAAATGTTTCAAAATTATTTGACATTGTTTTGCCTGTAGGTTTGAAATTTTTTGGCTGGCTCATTCGTGAAAATAAACTACACCATAAATGAACTCTGAAGAGTAGTTTCGCTATTGCGTTCTGTAAGTGTTGATGGGTGGAGTCCTTACTTATTTCTTCAGAGTCCTAACATCTCTCCTCGGAGTCCTATCTTCTTTCTTCAGAGTCCTACCATCTTTCCTCGGAGTCCTAACTTCCTTATTTTCCTTTTCCCAGTCTATTATTCACATTTTACTCTAAGATAAACCACGCATCCTTGGAATTGCAGATGTTCATTTGTTAACTGTAATAACTTATCGTCAGGTGATCTGTTTGCTTAGTCTATCTTTAACGCTACAAATATGTAATAATAAGGTAAAAAGACATTTTGAACTAACAACCGCACACTGCTACCTTCTTTGTTATTGTTAACACTACAATACGTAAATAAAGCATTGATAAACGTGCAAATTAAGTTAACATAAGGTAAGCTTGGGCATCGAAGTTGGATATAACATTACAATAAAGTCTCTGCATTGATTAAAGTCACACGCTGGCTCGTTTGCCTCTCTATCTTCCTGCGAGATGGCCACTCACACAAGAAAACATCCAGTCGCCGCTTGGGTTGTGAATGAGTAGCCAGTCAGATTATGGTTTAGAAAATGATCACATTTAGATACGACATGTAGTCATCCAAAAATGAAAACCAAATCTGCACACTTCCAAATAGCGGCCAATAAATTCGAAGCAAGTCTTAGCAATGGTGATCAGCCACGAAGTTTAATGCCTGCATCTTGCTAGCAGGAGACAGAAAGCACACTCCCGCAGAAAACCAGCGCCTGAGTGGTAGTTTAACCTCCGCGCTTCATACGGTGAACGGCTGAGTTTCGGAGGCTCCACACCCTCCCCCCTCCCACTCCCACTCCCATAATAACACTTTCCTTAAAGGTCGGCAACACTTCCGCACTGCCTATGGTGCTGCGGATGTCTATGGGCGGCGCTGGTTGCTTTCCATCAGGTGACACGCTCGCTCGTTTGCCTTCGTATCTCATAAAAAAAAGAAATCCTTTCTCATTCATTCGTTTGCCCATTTTTTTCATATAAAAGTAATAAGTATAAATAAAAACATTAATATATGACTCGTATCGGTAACTTACCAAAGCTTATAACCATCGGTTTCTGGTAAAATAGGATTTTTTTGGTGTACAGTATACTTAGTTATATTAATAACAAATCACCAAATGTCTTAAGAATACTTACATGCTAAGCCATATAATGCTCTTAGTTTTAACAGTAAACGTGACTTGCGTGTAATCCATTTTGATTTCGGTGAGGTTTCGTGAAAACGTGAAGGCTTTGAATATTAAATGCTGTGAATGAACTATAATTAAAGATTACCAACTTCTTGAAAAAAATTTGATATAGTAACAAAGACTTATAATTTTATTAAGAAAGGCCAGGTCAAGAGTACCCTTAACCGGCGGGCTGGCATGAGGAGAATAATGAGTGTGGAGGAAGCAAGGGAAGTATAGCCGAGATCGTAGCAGATGGAGATCTGTGGTCTCTGCCTACCCCTATGGGAGACACGCGTGACGATATGTATGTTTAATTTTATACAAAATCATCCGGTGATAAGTGATCACCATTATCCATAAGCATCTAAAACATTATGGGCATTACTGATACGTTGCTTAGCATATTGTGAATAATAGGAAGGCAGGGTGATGTAATAGAAGGGAAGATGTAAATAAAGGAATTCGGCTTCTCGATCCCTGCGTTCACGAAACACGGTGACATAGAAAAATGCTACCACTTAACGCCGATATTTTGTGAAGTTGTTCTTCTCAGGTCGAGACGGCTCATTCGTGCCTTAACATAGCTTAAAAATCACCACACTAAACTATAGGCTGCATCCACCTAGTCATTGAACTTTTTATAGTTTTATTAACGTGTATATATATATATCTTCGTGTATGCTCATATATTTTTATGAAGTTGTTTGGATAGAAATTTCTAGATTCTAACGTAGCTAAGTTCATTGTACCCGTAAATAAAGTGTTGTTTATCTTCACATCTACATTTTAAATATATTTTGAGAGTTATTTATTAATTTTTTTTAAAGATAAAGAATGATATTAGAATTTGTGTACGTATGTATACTGAATGATTGTCGTTTCGAATTTCATAATGATGGGTATCTATTTTAAGTCGAGCTGACCTTCCTTTTTTTTACTTGAAATAAAATTATCCTTAAAAAATCGGATTTTAGATGCGGATAGATTAGTAGAAGTTCTATATGACGCAATGTGGAAGATCTCTCTCTCGCACCATTCTTTAACATTCTCTTATATGTCACAATAATATATATTTATATATATATATATATATATATATATATATATATATATATATATATATATATATATATATATATATATATATATATATATATATATATATATATATATATATATATATGAACATTATGTTCTTGTGAAATACGTTTTATTGTGTATTCGGCAAGTCTATGGAACAATATCCTAAGTAATCTGAAAGTCACCTTCCATTAATTTATTCAATTAGCATCTCACAGACTTCTTTACCCCGATTCGAAACTAATGATCCAAAATCCACTGGGCACCTAACCTTCAGACGAGGCTTACTCATACTGAATTTTGTTTAAAAAACACCAACACATCTCGCCATTGAATGTTGAAATTGTTTACAAACTTTCGATTTAGCTTATAAACTTATACTCGCGATTCGGAAGCATATGCTTAAGTGGAAATTTTATACACAATTGTGTGACCTATTATTTTTGTTAGTTATCACTTTGCCAGTCAAGCGTCGTCAAAACCTATGGGCAAATCTTACCATCTTGCGAGCTATAACCTTTTCTAGCCGTGAATAGGTTACTTATGACTATGATCTCAGCCAAGTAATTCTTGACTCTAAATTAATTTACATTATTTTTTAAAGCATAATCGATGAGTACATTTCAATCGAAGAAAATTTATTATTTATCAAAATAATATTGAAAAGACGTTATTACAATTCTGAATTCGTTTCAACTGAAGTATCTGGATCTAATGCATCTAATGGAAGATTTATAAAGAATTATTTTTCCATACAGTTTTATTTATGTATAAGAGCCATTATTAAACTAATTGATGGTCTAATTTTTTTAATATATACCCTTATAACGGAAGATAGTTGTTACTCTTACAAGTATGATATGGTGATAGTCTTGAGAAATTCTTATCGGCGTGTAGATAAATATAAAGTAAAGTAACAAGAAAGATAACTAAAATAACTTTAATAGCTGATAATGATAACATTTAATGATAATAACGTAGTTATTTCTAAACAACTGATTGAATACATACATACATATCGTCACGCCTGTCTCCCGTAGGGGTAGGTAGAGACCACAGATCTCCATCTGCTACGATGTCGGCAAACTTGCCTTGCTTCTTCCACACTTGTTACTCTTTTCTTTAATTTAGATCAATTCGAAATTCCTTCCGACCTAAAAAACTGACTGGTAACAATCATGTTTTAACTATACGTACATATATATGATCTTCTACAACTTTTGACATACATTTTTAAAATGTCAAAAATATTTTGATCAAAAATTTTTTCTCGAATAGAAACAAGCCTTGGAAAGTACATCACTGTCGCAGAAAACCGACTTTTGAGCAATAGCTTCGATCCGTCTGGTTTGTGTTGCGAACCAAAAACACAAGAAATTTCCCACAAGAAATGTCCCTCTTATTATTCACATCTAAACTAAATCTCGGAATCGCATCTGTAGCATCTGGGTGCTGATTGTTGATGTCTTTGGGCGGCGGTGATTACCCACGGATGGAGACAATGAGTTACCATCAGATGGTACACATTTTTTGTGGTATAGAATGGCAAACGAGCATGCGTGTCATCTGATGTAAAGCAACCATCGCCGTCCATGTCGCTGCCACCAAAATCCGCAGTACCACAGGTATTGCAGAAGAGTTTCCGAAGAAGAAGAAATATTCAGGGTTATTTTTTTAAGGTTCCAATGTGTGATCGATTCAGAAACACCATAGAGCAGTGTGTAGAAAAAAGTTTCGGCAAAAACGCACCGTACTGGGCCGTACCGTACTTGCTTATTCGCCTACCTATTCCATATAAAAAAAAATTAATATTGTATTCAACATTTATTATTGTTATTACAATTTCATTTCATTCACCAATGAAATAATTTGATGATTGATTGAGGAAAACGGGAAATAAATGCGTCATGTGCAATTCTCTAATCCACACTGTAACTTTTTCATAGCATATGTTCCCCCTTTTAAATTATAAAAAGGAAAGAAGCCTGTGCACTAGAATGTGTCGTACGCAGACTTAAAACTTACTTTCTAAAACTTTTTCTTAATACTGCAAGATTCGATTATATTTAAATGTTGTATAAAAAACGATTTGCTTAGTCAATTATAACCAATATAAATGTCTCGATCAATTATTTCCAAACGTTAAGCAACTAACGTCTTGACCTTTGTGAACGTTATTGATTGTAACAAAGACGCTCCCTAGGGAAAAGTTAGTGGCACCCCCAAAGTTCCCACGCCATGTGGCGTGTCTGAACAGAAGTCGTACAAAAACCTGCGTACTTCCATCGTCTTTCCTCCCACAACAATCGGCGTCCTGACAAACGGAGTGTACCGGAACGACCGCACTTATTAGGGTGCATACAAACAATAATTATATTCATTCACTGTAACCGCCTATTATTTGTATGAATTAGTGAACAAGTGGATTATTTGTATTTACATACATTAAAAAGCTGACGTACGTAAGCGAAAACTTCGAGTGATATACATAAACCATACTCATGTGAATCCATCAGTTCGCTATAACAAAATATAATGATAGCTTAACACGCATTATTTTTTTTATTTCTTTTTATTACAAAAGATACAGTTATAGACTACAGATTAAATAAAATATAAGATAACGAACATACAAAAGAATTTAAGGTAAACCTGAAGTCCAGTTACAACTATACACAACATTTACAATGAATATTTAACAATAACAATATGAGGGACTTATGATTTAAGTTATATGTATAATTAGGTAGACAAACACAAAAAAAGAAAATTAAGACAGAAACAAAAATTAAGATAAATATGTAAGACCATAAAAATAAAAAGAATTTAAACTAATAATTTAAGTTTCAAAAAAAATTTAAACTAATAATTTAAGTTTTAAAAGAATTTAAAAGTAAGTTTTAAAATAATTTAAACTAATAATAAAAATATCTGTGTATACAATTATAGCTTCTACACATTCTGCTTATCGGACTATTTTGTGTGACATTATTGTTGAAGTCGGACACACTAAAGATTATATATCTTTATAAAATATATCTACTACTAACTTAAAAAAATATTCTTTATAATTTTATTAATAATTCACATAAAGATATATTTAAAAACTCAGAAAAATGTATAGTTTCGCTTATTATTCTAGTTTTACCAGGTAAAAATCCACTCAGACCCACCTGAGCCGTGCCATACATTGTTAAATTTTCATACGTTATACATACATTCCCTTTGACCACTTATGTCCATAGTATCCCTAAGACACCACATGCGACTTCTGCTACAACGGTAAGAAAAATTTGTTCCATTGAATGAGGTAGAATTCAGACGAGAAAGTGACTTCAATGTCATTCACATAGTTGCCTACTTAAATCTCTATAACATTGATATATCCCACGCATTTCACGCGTATGTGGGTTCCACAGCTGTCACCATGCACAAATCTGTTTAGAGAAATTGAAGGGATTGAATGCTCATTAGGTAAGAACTGCGTTTACGATATAGGTTCTTGGATTCTACCTTTGAACCAAATTTTCTAGCATAATCGCCTTTACCTTACTTGGTACGGTTAACAAGAATTCTATTTCGTTTAAAAAATAACCATATAAGCCAAGAAAAAGATGTTTGGATACTAGGGTCAAACATTACAGTATTGATGATGAAAACGTTAATTCCAAAAAAAACTATTTAACTTATGTATTAAAAAAATTAACTAATATAAAATAGTTTAGTTTTTTTAAATCTTTGAGATCCTTTAGTTTTTTTTTAGTTTTTTTTTAATCTTTGAGATCCTTTACATGTGAATTTATGATAAAAACAATGATAGAAATGTGTCACAGTTTACTGAAATACTTTTTATAACATTCATTCCATTTAGACTTCATGCGGTGGTAGGTTACGCAAAGCCTTCAAAAATAACTTCAAAGCAAATAACAGAGTAACATGTTTTAAAAAATGTAAGTGTAGTTGCTACTTTCCCCATAAGTAGTGCCTTCCGCTACTTTTCTGCTCAATTTTACGACTCCGCCGTAGTGGCTTTGAAAAGCATTAATGTGCTATGTGAATGTAGGTAAGGTAAGATGGAAAATGACCCCGTACTGTTTAGTTTATTTTTTTATATACCAATATGTATATAGTGTAGTTACATATACGTATTGTCCTTATTATATACATAAATAATCTTTTAATTACTGAGTATTCAACCGTTAGCCGGCGGGCTTGCATGAGGAGAGTAATGAGTGTGGAAGAAGCGAGGAAAGTATGCCGAGATCGTAGCAGATGGAGATCTGTGGTCTCTGCCTACTACTACGGGAGACAGGTATGACGATATGTATGTATGTATGTATTCAACCAGGCCGTCGATGCGATAAAGTTTCGGGAACGGTAGTTATGATTGAAATGTTAATCCGCGAAAAAAAATTATTATATTTCATTTATTTTTTAAACATAAGATACACCAAACCTTATTTAATTCTAGCGGTCATCTGGATTGGGTGAGAATGTTACTGAAAGAAAGAGTTTGTTATTCTATACTGAGAAAACACGTGATCTGCCTTTAAACTACTCAAGAATTACCACGACCTCTATTGTTTTATAAAATAGTTGTAAAAATTTAAAGAGCGTGCGAACAACAAGTCACCAAGTTTTTATCGCAATAGGTCAGATGGATTAGGAACGTTTGTGACATAAATAAACAGTTCTTCATTTATATGAAGATTACTTATATAGACACTAGCTGACCCGCCAGATTGGTACCGCCTCAGAATCAATAAATAAAAAAGCTGAACGATAATTGCAGAATGTTTCAACTTTAGTAAAAAATGTGGTCAAAACTTAACAGGAACAAATGGTGTCGTAATCAATAAAAATGCTCGATATGAATTAGGTTTTATTATTATTTTTAATTACACATGTTGCTTGAAAAATGTTATGAGCTTACAAAATAAAGTTGGTAGTGTACGGTTCTACATTGAAAGTTGTTTACAATACAAATTAATATAATATCTTTATCTCATTAAATACAACACAGATTAAAATAGTTAATTAAGTTTTATTATTATATATTACAATTGATTTTTTATTTTTTTTTATATATTCACGCCTATCCCCCGCAGGGGTTGGCAGAGACCACAGAGCTCCATCCGCTGCCATTCATCGCAGCGAAACGGCTCGTCATTGGTCGCTTTTCGCCCTCGTGAGAATCAGGACGTGACGGGTGACGAACCACGTCGCCGTCATTTTTCGACAAATTAGGTATATTAAATTCGTCTTAGTGAATCCCACGAGCCGAGGGAGGATAGAGGTCAGCCCCAGCAGAGCCCCGCATGCTGAGGTAAGGCACCATAGTCCCCGGGGGAGCCCGACCCCGGGACGATCGGCACGCTTGCGACTAGGCTCGCTCCTAGCCACGCATCCATTGGCACGGCAGACCGTGGATTGGCGGAGAGGAAGGGAAGGGATAGAGAAGAAAGGATGGGCAGGAAAGGAAATGCGGATTGGGGTGGTTACCAGACTCAGAATAAACATTTATAAATCCATATAAATATTTATTCCGATGCGGGAATCGAACCCGCGACCATTGACTCCGCGGGCGGAGGGCCCCGCCACTGAGCCAATCGGTCGTCAATTACAATTGATGTTACTTAAAAATAGTCACGTCACAACGATTAGGTACTTACAAAATAATTGATGTTTATTTTAAGTAACATCAATTGTAATATATAATTATATATATATATATATATATATATATATATATATATATATATATATATATATATATATATATATATATATATATATATATATATATATATATATATATATATATATATATATATATATATATATATGGAGATTGTGGGTAGTTTTAAATTAATGTCAATGCAATTGCGAAACGGCATTTCAATCCAATCCACGATGCAATACATTTTTTAACATTATCATTTTGTATAAAACAATCTTGTGAATGCCGAAATAGATAAAACACATCATATGCGGATCTAGCACACTAGCTGACTGATATGTTAATCCGTCAGAACCCTTGAGATAGTTGGGTCTCAGTGAACTGTTCCAAACTTTTGCAGAACGTGTGTGTTCCTTCTTTACATCTATGGTATATGATTTTTCTTTCCCGACCGGCGACGATAACTTTCATCCCGGAAATTATAAAATGCAAAATAAATTCGACGTAAGCGCTTAAAGAAAGCCGTTTTAATTCACAAAATGACTATCATTAAAATCTTAATTATGTATTGCACAACGGCAGTTCAAAATTACATAACTTGTATTAAACATTACAAAAGGCAAAAATGCAGAAATAATGCATTTTCCTTAGATCATAAAGTTAACGAATCATTTATTTTAACTGCTTTAAACAGCAATAACTTCTAAAGTCTGTTTCTCAAACAAAAGGCGTCACGGAAACTTTATTACAAAGAGCTGTGTCTATCAAACGTAGAGTGAAGTCATATGTTGTTGGCACTTTCTCAGAAAGTTACCGTATTGTTCACACTGCGTGTAGAATATTCTAAGGTTCAAAACTATATGAATTATTTTCCCACGTGATTCTTTTTATTATCTGTGTTAGTAGTTTTGTGACATCTGTACATTATTAATGGAGTCAGGAGTTACTTTGCGGAAATCCATCACTATATGGACAGTCAAAAGTTTTACTTAGCTAAGATCCGCGACAAGCAAAACAATAACAGAAAATTAATAATGTGTGTTTTTTCGTTGGGTTAAGTGGATTTATTTGGAACTTAAACCAAAAACTTACCGAAAATCGTCCATCAATTCTCCACCCACCAACCACTATACACGACACCAAACACACATTATCACTTTTCCATCTTGTAAACTGTTTTGTCTTGTTTAATTAAAATATTAATAATTGTTTAATTAAAATAAAAATAATCAATTTTCTGTTATTGTTTTGCTTGTCGCGGATCTTAGCTAAGTAAAACTTTTGACTGTCCATATACATCTGTACATTTTTTCAGCCCATTTATGACTTTGATTTTTAGAATGGACACTAACCAATCTCGCTCGTCCAATGTTGGCCGACAAGATACTCAGATTCTGAATAAATAAATATCTGTAGGCCATACATACATTTAATCCGATTCGAAAAAACGTCCTTTCCTCCAGAAGTCGGGAGATACAACCACTCTACTATGGGTGGCGTGCGACTTCATTGTAGTAGGTTTGCAACATATGTAGAGGTATTAAATAGCTAGTAATTAAAAATACGTAAGAATTAATAACGTATTTTTTATTAATTCTTAGGCCTGTGCTCAGCAGTGGGACATATATGGGCTGTAAAAAAAGAATTATTAGGTGTACAAATAAGTTTCCGCGGTTTGTCAAAAGATGGCCCCACCAGAAGGTTATGGAGAAATTGTCAGATGTAAAACGTAATATCCCAAGTTTAGTCATCTGGCAACACCATAACCTTAAAGTACTAGTGATTCCGTATCAGCATCACGTAATTTTTTTCGTGCAAAAATGTCAAGTTTTATTCCGAATAAGCATCATTTGCGGGAACTTTTGATTTACTTCTTTAATGTGAAAAAATCTGCAGCTGAGGCGCATCGATTGCTTCTAGAAGCATATGGTGAAGCTGCTTTAAGTGAGAGAAGTTGTCAGGAATGGTTTCAAAAGTTTAAGAACGGTGAGTTTGACGTTAAAGACAAAGAACGCAGTGGAAGGCCGAAAGTGTACGAAGACATGGAATTAGAAGTACTATTGGAGGAAGATTCGTCCCAAACGCAAAAAGAACTTGCACTTACTCTACAAGTGACTCAACAAGCAATTTCACATCGTTGAAAATCGTTAGGAATGATTCAAAAACAAGGAAATTGGGTTCCATATGAACTAAAGCCGAGAGACGTTGAACGCCGATTATGCATGAGTGAAATGCTGCTTGCCAGGAATAAAAAAAAGAGTTTTTTGCATCGTATAGTCACTGGTGACGAAAAATGGATTCACTACGATAATCCAAAGAAGAGAAAGTCATGGGTTAAGCCCGGCGAACCATCAACATCGACAGCTAAGCCGAATATTCATGGAAAAAAACTCATGCTGTGTATTTGGTGGGATCAGCTTGGTGTCGTGTATTATGATTTGCTGAAACCAAGCGAAACCATTACTGGAGCTCTCTACCGAACACAATTGATGAGATTGAGTCGGGCACTTAAGGAAAAACGCGCCCATTACTACTCCAGACACGACAAAATTATTCTTTTACACGATAATGCTCGTCCACATGTTGCGGCGCCGGTAAAAACATACTTGGAAACACTCAACTGGGAAGTTTTACCCCACCCGCCGTATTCACCAGACTTAGCCCCTTCTGATTATCACCTGTTCCGGTCGATGGCACATGGTCTGTCTGAGCAGCGCTTCACATCATATGAAGACACCAAAAATTGGGTAGATTTGTGGATAGCGTCAAAAGATGAAGAGTTTTTTCGACGGGGTATCCGAATGTTGCCAGAAAGATGGGGAAAAGTAGTGGCAAATGATGGAAAATACTTTGAATAAAACGTAATGTACTTTTCCTTTACAATAAATTCCTAATTTTTTATAAAAAACTGCGGAAACTTATTTGTACACCTAATATTATATCATATTAATACTTATAGTCTGAAATCACCACATTTATCTGAGTTTAGATATTAAGACGCCCATTATATTAAAGTTTTAGGCAATTTATGTTATGGTAACAAGCTTGAATCCCATTTTAATACAGAATTACGTCGTAACCGATTTAATACGTGCAGTACAGTTTAGCAACGGCATGTAACGCTAATTCGCTTCAAGGATATCTCAATATAACGTAACGATAGGCTCAGTAGTTGGTATCTATTGTTGTCTTTGTAAAGTAGCAAAAGACCGTTAATTCTACAATTTTAAAACCTTAAATTCTCGTTTTGTTCAGTTTTATATTTAATGTTTGATTCCTCTATTACCAGCCAAGCAACCGAAGCCGCTTGCAAACGGCCGGTTCTTTGTCAGAGTATGGTGGACGAACCGTACAGTAGTGGGTCACTGGTTGTTATTATGGTGGCACAAACGTTTAAATGGCCATGTTCTACCTCATAATTGTCAACGTTGTGTTTTGCCATATCCCACTTCATATGATGATGAATTTAAAACTTTTCCTGCGAATTTTCAATCCATCAACATGTTTTCCATCATTTATACCAAAATCAGGTATATTTGTTGTGCTCATAGTATTACGATAACATAGTGGCACTGGTTACTATCACTGGCGGACCCATAAATAGCAATACTAGTACCAAAATTAATGTACCCCTACAATTTTCGTCATGAGTTCTATCTCTGCTTGCTCCTCATTTATTTTAATAAACGATGCCTAAATATAGGATCGACAATCTTCCTCAATTTCGTATCCAGTTCCTTTATAACCAAGTTGAACGTACTCCACTTGTATTCACACACGTTTCTGCAATTTGTATAAAATGATCTCCATAATACTGTGATAGAGTTGATTGTAGTACAAGCAGCTATGAAACCACCATCACGCGAGTGTATCGGGTGTCGATGCCGGCGCCCATCAAGCGGCAACTCTAGCGGTCATTTTCATGCAATGTGAAAATCATTGAATACATGAAGTTCAAGTTCATATTATTGTCGAATACTGTTTCGCACAATCGAATATCGATGCGTGAAGCCAAGACTCTCTGAACACAGAAAAGTGCAAGATTTGAAATACATGCCATATGGAGTATGACAGAAACACAAAATTCTAAAAGAGAAAATGAAAGACTACTAACCTACATGTAGAAATTTATTGTCTATACGTTGTTCGGTGCGGCATCAGGTTTTTTGAAAACATAAATAATATAAATAATAAAAACACAAGAGTATAAATAAAATGTTCAATAATCTCTTTTAAGAAAGAATGTGGTGAAAAAAAGAAGTGTTTGCTTTATTTTTTTAAAATTATTTTGTCTACATCGGCAATCTCGGCAAGCATTTGGAGAAGTAGCCACGGTATTTGTAGCCACGTTGCCGAATAGTTGCCGGATAGCCGCTAATTTGCCGACCATATTTTCGCGCTGAGATGGTCAGGATTTTGTTCATATCGAGACGAACTAATCAGAAAAAAGTTCATGTGACCGAAGAATCCTACGATCTGGGTGACCAGGACCCGTGCGGCTTTTTAATTGTTGGTTTAGAAATCTCGAAGAAACTTCCAGTGTTCGAGAGGCCATGTTGAAATCGGCGACGCAGGCAGGATTTCTCAATGTTGGCAGGGGTACGGTCAGTGGGTCGGAAATTTCATTGACCTAAAACCTAATTCTACCGATGTCAATATTATTTATTATTTATTACTACGTGAAGTAAAAGTCTTTTACAACTTTAAAGCAGCGCGCATCGGAGGATAGTTAGGTCTGTGTATAGTTGAAGTTCATAAGGAAAAGGATAATATTAAAATGTTACAAGTTGAATAATGGATACTGTTCGACCAAAAATAAGTGTTCTATTAAAAGATCAATTGAATATAAATTATACTAATATAGCAAGTATAAACTATTTTTTTTTTTATGGAAGTGAAAATCTCGGTGGAACATCAACAATGCTCGTGGACATCCGCAATGTCACATACAGTGCAGAGCGGTTTTTAAAAGTGTAGGCTGGTTCCAAGTTGGGGTGTCTGAAATACCGCTGGAAAGTACATTGTACGGTATTATAAATTATTTACTTACCGAAACTGCCGTTTAATTTTTTTCGACGTCAACTTCCGAAAACATATTAGATGCTACAACACGCTTTCAACCAGTGAATAATGAACTTATAACATCATTTTCGTGCAAAATGTACAATTTCATTAAGGCATGATGCAATAAATACTTTTAAAATGTTTTAGTTTTTATTGTAATTATATTAAACTTATTTAGAATGTTATTGAACGCACCTTAAAATAAACCTGTGTATGTATGTATTTATATATATATATATATACATAGATATATACATACAT